>LR778291.1:30830337-31015337 GCA_902810595.1 Coregonus sp. 'balchen'
TTTTTTTACCGAAAAAGGGCTTTTAAAAATGGTTTGGGGGCCGCGACCTTTTTAAAAATTTGAAAGGGGGGGAATTATAAAAATTCCATTCGAGAACCTGCATGATTTGTTGACACAAATGACTATGATGCCCCCAGACCAAAATATTAAGGAGCAATTTAATCACTTGATGGGATTTTTTAAAAAAGTATTCCTGAAAACGTTCCCGATATGACTGGGTGAGAGTCTTTTCAAGCACCAGCTCAATGGTTTTCAGTTGCAGAGGGGGACCAGTTCTTTGATATGAGTTTTGACTCCACTTTTGAGAGAGGTTCACACAAGACATGAGTAAATTCTGGCTGAGTGTAGAGAGCTCTTAGGGCAGGGGCCATGGGCTTTCTTCTTCTTTGCAAAATCTTATTTTGGAGATGGTTCTTGTGTTGCTGCCTGAAGACCAAGAAGGCCCCCAGCTAAACATTAGCAGGAGTGAGGTAGTTCATGTTAAAACCCCCGCTTCGAAAAGCTGTGCACTGCAAAACGTGCTCATTGTAGCCATTAATCGACTTCCCTCATTTAGATTAAGAAAAAAAAACTGAAAGGAAGCACCAGTGATTCGTTAATAAAAAAGTGGTCAGATGACCAGATGCAAGAAAAGGATGTTTTGCTAGCACAGACAGAAAAGTTGGGATTCTTCAGACAGTTTGAGGAGTACACCCCAGTCACGGCTTCATAATGCATTGATGAGTCGTCCCCAAGTGACCGTATACTACCCCAACAAAAACCCAGGATTAAAGGAAACATCCGCCTGAGCTAAAGGGAGAGCTGCCGTTTAAGGAAGGGGCCCTTAACCGGACGCTTAAGAAACCCCGCTACCCCTCCGACAAACCCATCAAACAGGCAAAAAGCCCATACAGGCTAAGATTAATATACTACACGGCTCGACGCTCGTCGGATGGCGGGCTTGAAAACTAACAAAATAAAAAGGGGAAAAAGCACACCCGCGAGTGCCCAGTGACACAAGCCTACAGAGAGTAAACCACCTATGCTCGTTCGAGGAAGCAACAGAGCAGGATAAAGAGCCCAGCGTTGGGATGACTATGTGATCACGCTCTCCGTGCCGGTGAGTAAGATTAAGCAGGTAACATCAAAGGCCGCAGGGCCGAAGGATTCCCGGAGGGTTTTATCCGAGATGTGCTGACCAACTGGCAAGTGTTTCACTAAATTTTTAAAACATGTCCCTGACTGAGTTTGTATACCAAATGTTTCAAGCAGACCACCATTCCCGGCCCAAGAACTCAAAGAAACCTGCCTAAAGACAGACCCGTGCCTGAGTCGACCCATGAAGTGCTTTTTTGAAAGACTGGTCAGGCTACATCAACAGATAACCGGAAACCCTAGCCCCACCCCAAATTGCATACCCCCCAACGACCCCACAATGATGCAATTTTTCTTCGACTCCACACCCCCTTTTCCCACCTGGAAAGGGAAAACACTACGTGAGAAGCTTTCATTGACTACAGCTAGCTTTCAACACATAGTGCCCTCAAGCTCATCACTAAGCAAAGGATCCGGGATAAAAACCCCCCTCTGCAACGGATCCTGGACTTTTGAGGGCCCCCCCCCTGGTGGAAGGGAGGTAAAAAAAAATTTGCCAAACGACCCAAAAACAGGGGGGGCCCCTCAGGGGTGGGCTCAGTCCCCTCCTGAAATCTTGTTCCCCCATGACGAGGGCCCGGGCCCGACTCCAAAAACCCCATCATTATTTTGCCGACGACAAACAGTGGTAGGCCTGATCCCCGAAAACGATGAGACAGCCTATAGGGAGGAGGCAGAGATTGGCCGTTTTTGGGGTGCCAGGAAAAACCCCTCCCCCTCAACGTGACCAAGCCAAAGGAGATGTTGGGGACTCAGGGAAAAAAAGAGGATAGCACGCCCCCATTTCATCAAAGGGGGGTAGGGAAAGGTTGGAGAGCTTAATTCCCTTTGGTGTCACATCACCAACGAACATCATGGTCCAAACAACCAAAGACAGTCGTGAAGAGGGACGACAAAGCCTTTTCCCCCTCAGGAGCAAAAAGATTTTTGGGAGGGTCCCCAGTCCTCAAAAAATTCTAAAGTGACCACGAGAGCATCCGAGGTTGCATCACCGCTGGTATGGCAACTGCGGCCTCTGAGCAAGGGATACAGGGGTAGTGCGTTCGGGCCCCCGTACATCACGGGGCAAAGCTCCTGCCCCAGGCCTTATACGGCGGGGGGTCAGAGGAAGGCCTCAAAAATTTTAAAGATCCCGCCACCTAGTCTGAGTTCTCTTTACCGCCGGCAAGCGGGTACCGGGAGGCCAAGTCAGGTCCAAAAGATTTTCAAAAGTTTTACCCCAAGAAAGACTCCGAACAGCAATCATGGCTACCCCCACTTTTGCATGCCCCCCACCCCATCCTTTTTTTCGTGTGTCTTGTTTAAATATTTATGCTGTACTTTAACTTACCCCAAAAGTACATATTACCCAACTACCTAACTGCCGGTGCCCCCGCACATTTACCTGCACCGGTACCCCCTGTATATAAGCCTCCCTTCGCACTTTTTTTATTCTGCTCTTTTTTCCAAAAACTTTCTTTGTTGTTGTTTTATCTTACTTTTTTTTTTTTTTAAAAAAATGCACTGTTTGGGTTAAGCTGTAGTAAGATTTCACTGTAATGTTGCACCCCGTTTTATTGGCGCATGTGACCAAACAATTTTATTTGATTTGATTTGATTTTTAAAAAATCAGACAAATTGTTTTTTTTCTTTTTTTTTTATAGGGCAAAAATGTTTTATAATTTGCTCCTGGTTAATGTGCTGATCAATTTTAATTTTATTATTTATGAGATATTTAATTTAATTTTTTTGTATCAAAATTTTCAAAAAAGTTTACAGTTAATAAGGTTTTTAATTTTTTTTTAAATTTTAGGCAAATTGAGCACTTTTAAGTTTTTGTTTTCAGACTAAAAAAAAATTTTAAAAAAAATTATTTTTTGATGTAAGGATTATATTTTAAAGTTAATAAGGATACAATGTTAGCAGAGGTGTACTTATAACATTTTATAGACAAATTTACTATTTACGTCCAGGGAGAGGTTTGGGGGGGGCGAAAAGAATGTTTTTTTTCCTAGGGGGGCGTAACAGAAAATAATTTTAAAGACGTTGTTTAAAAAAAAAATTTTGCCATGTGGTCTTGTCGCCAAATGGGGGGGATTTTAAAAAGGTGCGGGGTGGGGAAAATGTATTTGGGCGGGGTTTGCGGGGTTTTTTTGGCAATTTTTTTAAATTTCAGGCGGCCCCAAGGGTTTCTTTAAAATATATATTTCACTGTGACTGTGCGACGCAGGCTGTGAGAGGGGTTTCGAGGGGGGGGAGGGGGGGGGGGGGAGGGAGGGAGGGGGGGAGGGGGGGAGGGAGGGAGGGGGGAGGGGGGAGGGGGAGGGAGGGGGGTGGTTTTTGAGGTCCCGGGGGGGGGAGTTAATACCAAAGAACATCCCACATGTGCTTACATTGAAATATTTCATGATCATGTACTACCTGGCAAATAAAGGGTGCAGTTCAGGTTGAATGGTGCAGTTCGGAGAATGTTTTTGAGAATTATTTTTCAGTATGTCCAATACCAGGGAGTATCAAACTCCGTCTTTTATTTATCTGTGTCTGCTGTATGGTTTACAATTTTACATTTCAAAAAGTGTTTTCCCAATCCTGGTCGGGACATCAAGGGGACAATTGAACTAGCAAAAGACTACAAACTGATTAACTGTTAAGGTGATTTTTAATTTGTATATACGAAACAGAGTTTTAAAACATACACTAACTTCCTGGCATCTGTCATTACTCTAAAAAACCTTTTAAACTGTATGACCTCGCCAGACAAAGTTTAGTGATGAGAACTTTCCTGGCAAAAAGGGCCCTTACCTGAGTGGGGGGGGAACATATTTGGAAAAGCTAATTAATAAATCTGCAGCTTCAAGGGAAAGATAAACACCTCCCTCAGTCACAGACAAGATCAGCTCTTTCACTCGAAAGCTTTGCAATGTGGGGTGGGCAGGCGACTGATGAAGGATCATACTGATTCATTCGAGAACCTGCATGAATTTGTTGACACTACATGACTATGATGCCACCTCAGTCAGTCAATATATTAAGGAGCATATTTAATCACTGATGGGATCTTCTAAAAAAGTACTTCCCTGAAAACAGTTCCCCGATATGGGACTGGGTGAGAGATCATTCAATGCACCAGCTCAACTGGTTTCAGCTATTGCAGAGGGGGACCAGTTCATTGATATGACGTCTGACTCCACATTTGAGATGAGGTTCACATCACAGACAATGAGTGAATCTGGCTGAGTGTAGAGAGACTCTTAGGGCAGAGGGCCATGGGCATCTTCTTACTTTTGCCAAAATCTTATCTTTGTGAGACTGGCTTCTCTGATGTTGCTGCCTGAAGACCCAAGTACAGGTCCCAGCTTAAACATTGAGCAGGAGCCTGAGAGTGCAGTATCATGCTTCAAACCCGCTTCGAAAAGCTGTGCACTGCAAAACGTGCTCATTGTAGCCATTAATTTCTGACTTTCCTCATTTAGATTAAGCAAAAACTGAAAAGGAAGCACCAGTGATTCGTTAATAAAAAAGTGGTCAGATGACACAGATGCAGCTACGGGACTGTTTTTGCTAGCACAGACAGAAACATTGTTCGGGATCTTCAGACAGATTGAGGAGTACACCAACTCAGTCACTGGCTTCATCAATGCATTGATGAGTCGTCCCCAAAGTGACCGTACTTACCTACCCCAACAGAGCCAGGATTAAAGGAAACATCCGCCCTGAGCTAAAGGGCTAGAAGCTGCGCTTTCAAGGAACGGAACTCTAACACGGGACGCTTATAAGAAATCCCGCTAGCCCTCCGACGAACCATCAAACAGGCAAAAGTCCATACAGGTCTAAGATTAATCATACTACACTGGCTCTGACGTCTCGTCGGATTGGCAGGGCTTGTGATGAAAACTTATTACCAGACTACAAAGGGAAAGCACAGCCGCGAGCTGCCCAGTGACACAAGGACTACAGACGGAGATAAAACCACTTCTATGCTCGCGTTCGAGGGAAAGCAAACATGAAAGCAGGCATTGAAGAGCACCAGCTGTTACGATGACTATGTGAATCACGCTCTCCGTAAGCCGCTGTGTAGTAAGACTTTTAAGCAGGTCAACCATACAAAGGCCGCAGGGCCCGGAAGGATTACCAGGACGTGTTAATCCGAGCATGTGCTGACCAACTGGCAAAGTGTATTTCACTGACATTTTCACATGTGCCCTGACTGAGTTTGTATACCAACATGTTTCAAGCAGACCACCATAGTCCCCGGCCCAAGAACTCTATGAGAACCTGCCTAAAGACTAACGACCCGTAGCACTGACGTCTGTAGCCATGAAGTGCTTTGAAAGACTGGGTCATGGCTCACATCAACAGCATAATCCCAGAAACCCTAGACCCACTCCAATTTGCATACCGCCCCAACAGATCCACAGATGATGCAATCTCTATCGCACTCCACCACTGCCCTTTTCCCACCTGGACAAGAGGAAACACCTACGTGAGAATGCTATTCATTGACTACAGCTCAGCATTCAACACCATAGTGCCCTCTAAGCTCATCACTAAGCTAAGGATCCTGGGACTAAACACCTCCCTCTGCAACTGGATCCTGGACTTCTTGACGGGCCGCCCCCTGGTGGTAAGGGTAGGTAACAACACATCTGCCACACTGATCCTCAACACGGGGCCCCTCAGGGGTGCGTGCTCAGTCCCCTCCTGTACTCTCTGTTCACCCATGACTGCATGGCCAGGCACGGACTCCAACACCATCATTAAGTTTGCCGACGACACAACAGTGGTAGGCCTGATCACCGACAACGATGAGACAGCCTATAGGGAGGAGGTCAGAGATCTGGCCGTGTGGTGCCAGGACAACAACCTCTCCCTCAAACGTGACCAAGACAAAGGAGATGATTGTGGACTACAGGGAAAACAAGAGGACTGAGCACGCCCCCCATTCTCATCAACGGGGCGTAGTGGAAACTGTTGAGAGCTTCAAGTTCCTTGGTGGCCACATCACCAACGAACTATGCATGGTCCAAACACACCAAAGACAGTCGTGAAGAGGGCACGACAAAGCCTATTTCCCCCTCAGGAGACTAAAAGATTTGGCATGGGTCCTCAGATCCTCAAAAAAATTCTACAGCTGCACCATCGAGAGCATCCTGACTGGTTGCATCACCGCCTGGTTATTGGCAACTGCTTGGCCTCTGACCGCAAGGCACTACAGAGGGTAGTGCGTACGGCCCAGTACATCACTGGGGCAAGCTTCCTGCCCATCCAGGGACCTCATATACCAGGCGGTGTTCAGAGGAAGGCCCTCAAAATTGTCAAAGACTCCAGCCACCCTAGTCATAGACTGTTCTCTCTGCTACCGCACGGCAAGCGGTACCGGAGTGCCAAGTCTAGGTCCAAAAGACTTCTCAACAGCTTCTACCCCCAAGCCATAAGACTCCTGAACAGCTAATCATGGCTACCCGGACTATTTGCACTGCCCACCCCACCCCATCCTTTTACGCTGCTGCTACTCTGTTAAGTATTTATGCATAGTCACTTTAACTCTACCCACATGTACATATTACCCTCAACTACCTCAACTAGCCGGTGCCCCCGCACATTGACTCTGCACCGGTACCCCCCTGTATATATAGCCTCCCTACTGTCACTTTATTTTACTTCTGCTTCTTTTTTTCTCAACACTTTTCTTTGTTGTTGTTTTATCCTTACTTTTTTTTTTGTTTAAAATAAATGCACTGTTGGTTAAGAGCTGTAAGTAAGCATTTCACTGTAATGTCTGCACCTGTTGTATTCGGCGCATGTGACCAATACAATTTGATTTGATTTGATTTGATTTTTAAAAATCAGCACCAAATTGTTTTATTCATTTTTGTTTTATAGGTCAAAGTGTTTCATATATTGTGCTCCTGAGTTAATGTTGCTGATCAATTTGAATTTATTATTATTTATTGATGATATTTAATTTAATTTTTCAGTATCAAATTGTCAAAAAATGTTTTACAGTTTAAATAAGGTTTGAATTATTTTCTTAATTTCAGGCAAATTGATGCACTTTAAGTATTTTCTGTTACAGACTAAAAACAAGTGTTAATAAAGTTATTATTTGATGTAAGTTGATCTATATTTAATGTTAATAAGGATACAATGTTATGCAGAGGTGTACTTATAACAATTTTATAGACCAAATTATACTATTTACAGTCGCAGCGGAGAGTTGGGGGGCGCGAAATGTTTTACTTCTTCCTAGGGGGGGCGTAACAGAAAATATTGAGAAGCACTGCTGTAAATGAAACATTGTTTGCATGTGGTCTTGTCGCCAAATGGGGGCTGTACTTTGAAAACGATTTGTCGCGGGTGAAAATGTATTGGTCGAGGGTTTGCGGGTTTTTGGCCAATTTCTAAGTTGCACGGCGGCCGTCAGGCATTTCTCTTAAAAATATATATTTCACTGTGGACCTGCTGCTGACTGTCAGGCTGTGAGACGGGCTGGTGCTGAGGGAGGGAGGGAGGGGGAGGAGGGGAGGGAGGGAGGGAGGGAGGGAGGGAGGGAGGGAGGGAGGGAGGAGGGAGGGAGGGGGAGGGAGTGGTGTTGAGGTCGGAGGGGGGTTAGTTAATAACCAAGCATGACATCCCCACATTGTAGCCTTTACATTGAATATATTCACTGATCAGGTACTCTACCTTGGCAAATAAAGGTGCAGTTCAGGTATGAATGGTGCAGTTCAGGTATGAATGTTTGTGAGACATTATTTTTCAGTCATGTCCAATACCAGGAGTATCAAACTCCAGTCTTTGATTGATGCTGTGTCTGCATGTATGGTTTATCAATTATACATTTCAACAGTGTTACCAATCCTGGTCCTGGGACATCAATGGTTACAACATTGTAACTAGGCAATAGACTACAAACATGATTTAACTAGTTTAAGGCTGATTTGTAATTCGTATATACAGAAACAGAGTTTTAAAAACAGTACACTACACTTCCTGTGCATCATGTCATTACTCTAAAACCGGTTAATCTCACGATCTAATTTCCTTCATCTGCACTGATCTGAGGACACGGGATAGGTGTAGTATTTCATCAAATGAGAGACTTAATTTCAATCAGAAGAGAATGTGAAAAACTTTATTGAAAGAAGTTAATTATCCAAGTGTTATAAATACATAACTACAGCATTATAAATATCGTAATTGTAATATTATATTTTTAAATACAAGTTCAATCTGTACTTCAATGCACATCTGGTGGGCATTATAAAAACAGAGGAAGAAAGAGGAGGTGGGGAGAGAGGTGGGAGGAAGAGGAGGTGGGGAGAGAGGTGGGAGAAAGAGGAGGTGGGGGAGAGAAGTGGGAGAAAGAGGAGGGGGAGGTGGGGAGAGAGGGGGAGGAAGAGGGTGGGGGGGAGAGATGGTGGGAGAAAGAGGAAGGTGGGGAGAGGTGTGAGAAAGCGGAGGTGGGGGAGTGAGAGGTGGAGAGGAAGAGGAGCTGGGGAGAGAGAGGGTGGGATGGGAAGAATGAGGAGGGGGGAGAACCCGTTGGGAGGAAAGAGGAAAGAGTGGGGAGAGAGGTGGAGGAGAAAGAGGACCGGGGGGGAGAGAGGTGGGAGTAGAAAAGAGGAGGGGGCGAGAAGAGGGGGGAGGAAGAAAAAGAGGACTTGGTGGGGAGAGCAGGAGAGTCTCGGTGGGAGGAAGAGGAGGGGGGAGAGAGGTGGGAGGAGAGGAGGGGGGGAGAGAGGTGGGAGGAAGAGGGGTGCGGGAGAGAGGTGTGAGGAAGAGGAGGTGGGGAGAGAGGTGGGAGAAAAAGAGGAGGTGGGGAGGAGAGGGGGTGGGAGAAAGAGGATGGAGAGCGTGCGCAGAGAGGGGGGAGAAAGAGGAAACTGGGCGAGGTTCGGGCGGGGAGACGAGGGCGGGAGCCGACATAGAGGACCCGGTGAGGGAGAGAGGGGGGCATGGAAGGGGAGCGGTGGCGGAGAGACGCGGGGGTACGAAAGAGGAGGCGGGGGAAGAGACGGGGGGAGAAGAAGAGGATGGGGGGGAGAGACTGGGAGGCGACGGGAAGAGGATGGGGGGAGAGAGGGGGAGGAAGAGACACTTTCCCGAGGATGGTGGGGGAGGAGAGAGGGGGGGGAGGAGAGCGCAGGGGGGGAGATGAGGTGGAGAAGAGGACCCTCTCACGCCGGAGGGGAGAGAGGGGGGAGGCAAGAGGAAGGGGGGGAGAGAGGGGGAGGAGAGCAAGGGGGGAAGGCAGAAGTGGGAGAGAAAGAGGAGGGGGGGCTGAGAGGTGGGAGAAAGAGGAGGTGGGGAGAAGAGACGGGGGCGAGAAGAAGAGGAACGTTGGTGGGGTAGAGGGTGGGAGGGAAGAGGAGGGGGGGAGAGAATGTGGGAGGACGAGCAAAGAGGAACGGTGGGGAGAGAGGTGGGAGAAAGAGGACCGGGGGGGAGAGAGGTGGGAGAAAGAGGAGGGCGGGAGAAGATCGGATTGGAGAAAGAGGAGGTGGGGAGAGAGTGGGAGAAGAGGAGGTGGGGAGAGAGGTGTGAGAGAGGAGGTGGGGAGAGAGTTGGGAGGAAGAGGAGGTGGGGGGAGAGGGTGGGAGAAGAAAGAGGAGGTGGGGAGAGAGGGGGGAGGGAAGGGAGGTGGGAGAGAGGTGGGAAGAAAGAGGAGGTGGGAGCGAGGTGGGAGAAAGAGGAGGTGGGAGAGAGGTGGGAGGTAAGGAGGGAGTGGGGAGAGAGGTTGTTAAGAAAGAGGAGGGTGGGAGAGAGGAGAGCGAGAGAGTGGGAGAAAGAGGAGGTGGGAGAGAGAGGTGGAGGAAGGGAGGCGGGGATGAGAGGAGGGAGAGAGGTGGGAGGAAGAGGAGGTGGGAGAGGAGGTGGAGGAAGAGCGCAAGGACAGAAAGGGAAAGAGGTAAGACTAGAGGAGCAGGGAAGACAGCATATGATTAATGACCACAGGGCTACTAGGGAAGGAAATCATGGATTAATTTGAATTTACAGGGCTACTAGGGAAGACAGCATAGGATGAATGAATTACAGTGTGCACTAGGGAAGACAGCAGATATGATTAATGAACTTACAGTGCTACTAGGGAAGACAGCAAATGATTAATGAAGTACAGTGATACTAGGGACGACGGCATATGATTAATGAATTACAGTGCTACGAGGGAAGACAGTATTGATATGAATTACAGTGCTACTAGGGAAGACGCATATGATAATGAATTACATTGACTGCTACTAGGGGGAGAAAGCATGTGATTAATGAATTACAGTGCTACTAGGGAGACAGAATATGATAATGAATTACAGTGCTACTAGGGAGACAGATGTGATTAATGAATTAAGTGCTACTAGGAAGACAGGCATATGATAATGAAGTACAGTGTACTAGGGAAGACACGAATTATATTAATGAATTACAGGGTACTAGGGGAAGACAGCATATATTAAAGAAATTACAGTGCTACCTAGGGAGACAGCATGTGATTAATGAATACAGTGCTACTAGGGAAGCAGCATGTGATTACTGACACTACAGTGCTTACTAGGGAAGACCGCATCTGATTAAGGGAATTACGTGGATACTAGGGAAGACAGCATGTGATTATATTGATTACAGTGCTACGAGGGAAGACAGCATTGATTACTGAATTACAGTGCTACTAGGGAAGACGCATGTTATTAAGAATTACAGTGCTACTAGGAAGACAGCATATGATTAATGAATTACAGTGCTCCCTAGGGAAGACAGCATGTGATTAATGAATTACCAGTGCTACTAGGGAAGACAGCATATGATTAATGAATTACAGTGATACCGGGAAGACAGCATATGATTAATGAATTACGTGTGCTACTAGGAAAAAGACTCATATGATTAATGAATTACAGTGCTACTAGGGAAGAAGCATATGATTAATGCATTACAGTGCTACACGGAAGACAGCATGTGATTAATGAATTACAGTGACTGGGAAGACCGCATATGATTCATGAATTACAGGTGCTTACTATGAAGCCAGCATGTGATTAATGAATTACAGTGCTACTAGGGAAGAAGCATTGATTAATGAATTACAGTGCTACTAGGGGACAGACAGCATAATTAAGAATTACAGTGCTACTAGGGAAGCCAGCAATATGATTAATGAATTACAGTGTACTAGGGAAGACAGCATGTGATTAAGAATTACAGTGCACTAAGGAAGACAGCAGAGATTAATGAAGTACGTTGCTACTCGGGAAGCAGCATGTGATAATGAATTACAGTGTACTAGGGAAGCAGATATGATAATGAATTTACAGTGCTACTAGGGAAGGACAGCATATGATTTAAGGAATTACAGTGCTACTAGGGAAGACAGGTATATTGATGAATGAATTACAGTGCGACTAGGGAAGACAGCATATGATTAATATTAATAATTTACAGTGCTATAGGGAAGAAGCCATATGATTAAGAATACAGTGCTACTAGGGAAGACATTATTGATAATGACTTACAGTGCTACTAGGAAGACAGCAATGATTAAAGAATTACAGTGCTACTAGGAAGGACGCATGGGATTAATGAATTACAGTGCTTACTAGGGAAGACAGCATATGAGAATGAATTACAGTGCTACTAGGGAAAGACAGCATGTGAATTAATGGAATTACAGTGCTACTAGGGAAGACAGCTATGATTAATGAATTACAGTGCTACTAGGGGAAGACAGTATACTATGATGAATGTGAATACAGTGCTACAGGAAGACAGCATATGATTAATTGAATTACAGTGCTACTAGGAAGACTATATGATAAGAATTACATGCTACTAGGGAAGACCGCAGATGATTAATGAATACATTGCTACTAGGGAAGACAGCATTATGATTAATGAATTACAGTGCTACTAGGGAAAGAAAGCATATGATTAAGGAATTACAGTGATACTAGGGACGGACAGAGGGGATTAATGAATTACAGTGCTTTACTAGGAAACAGCATATGATTAAGAATTACAGTTCGCTACTAGGGAAGACAGCCCTATGATTAATGAATTACAGTTGCTACTAGGGAAGACAGCATATGATTAATGAATCACAGTGATACTAGGGAAAGACATCATATGATTAATGAATTACAGTGATACTAGGGAAGACCGCATATGATTAATGATTACAGTGCTACTAGGGAAGACAGCAATGTGATTGAATGAATTACAGGCTACTAGGGAAGACATCATATGATTAATGAATTACAGTGCTACTAGGGAAGGACAGCATATGATAATGAATTACAGTGCTACTAGGGAAGACATCATTGATTAATGAATTTACAGTGCTACTAGGGAAGACAGCATATGATAATGAATTACAGTGCTACTACGGGAAGACATGCATGATGATTAATGAATACAGTTGCTTACTAGGGAGACGCATGATTAATGAATACAGTGCTACTAGGGAAGGACAGCATGTGATTAATGAATTACAGTGCTACTAGGGAAGACAGCATATGATAATGAATTACAGTGCTATAGGGAAGACAGCATATGATTAATGAATTACAGTGCTACTAGGGAAGACAGCATTGATAATGAATTACAGTGCTATAGGAAGACAGCATATGATTAATGAATTACAGTGCTACTAGGGAAGACAGCATATGATTAATGAATTACAGGATAATAGGGAAGACAGAATGATGAATGAATCCACAGTGTACTAGGGCAAGACGTATATGATGAATGATTCAACAGTTTACTACTAGGGAAGACAGCATATGATGAATGAATTGCATGCTACAAAATAGGGAAGACAGCATGTGATTAATGAATACAGTGCTACTAGGAGACAGCATATGATTAAGAATTACAGTGCTAACTAGGGAAGACAGAATATGTAATGAATTTACAGTGATACTAGGGAGACAGCATATGATTAATGAATACAGTGGCACTAGGGAAGACAGCAGTGATAATAATACAGTTGATATAGGGAAGACCAATTCATATGATTAATGAATTACAGTACTACTAGGGAAGACCGGCAATGATTAAAGAATTAACAGTGCAATAGGGAAGACAGCATGTGATTAATGAATTACAGTGCTACTGGGAGACAGGCATATGATATGAATACAGGTGCACTGGGAAGACAGCAGTGATGAATGCATTACAGTGCTACTAGGGAAGACAGCATGTGATAATGAATTACAGTGCTACTAGGGAAGACAGCATATGATTAATGAATTACAGTGCTACTAGGGAAGACAGCATATGATTAATGAATTACAGTGCTATAGGGAAGACATCATAGATTAATGAATTACAGTGCTACTAGGAAGACAGCATATGATTAATGAATTACAGTGCTACTAGGGAAGACAGCATGTGATTCATGAATTACAGTGCTACTAGGGAAGACAGCATATGATTAATGAATTACAGTGCTACTAGGGAAGACAGCATGTGATTAATGAATTACAGTGCTACTAGGGAGAGAGCATATGATTAATGAATTACAGTGCTACTAGGGAAGACAGCATATGATTAATGAATTACAGTGGTACTAGGGAAGACAGCATATGACGAATGAATCACAGTGCTACTAGGGAAGACAGCATATGATTAATGAATTACACTGCTACTACGGAAGACAGCATATGATTAATGAATTACAGTGCTACTAGGGAAGACATCATATGATTAATGAATTACAGTGCTACTAGGGAAGACAGCATATGATTAATGAATTACAGTGCTCTAGGGAAGACAGCATATGAGTAATGAATTACAGTGCTACTAGGGAAGACCAGCATATGATTAATGAAATTACAGTGCTACTAGGGAAGACATCATATGATTAATGAATTACAGTGCTACTAGGGAAGACAGCATATGATTAATGATTACAGTGCTACTAGGGAAGACAGCAATTGATTAATGAATTACAGTGCTACTAGGGAAGACAGCATGTGATTAATGAATTACAGTGATACTAGGGAAGACAGCATATGATTAATGAATTACAGTTGCTACTAGGGAAGACAGCATATGATTAATGAATTACAGTGCTACTAGGGAAGACAGCATATGATTAATGAATTACAGTGCTACTAGGGAAGACAGCATATGATTAATGAATTACAGTGCTACTAAACTTCATATTCTCTCAGTTCATCACAGTTCCATAATACTGTCTCTAGCGGTGTCTCCTAACCAGCCTTGGGCCCCCAGTCGGCCCGAAGGTTATCTTAAGAGCGGGTGAGGTGGCGATGACGGGACTGGGGGTTGGCATCCTCTCTCACATCAAACCATACCTGCAGACGAGAAACTGATGAGAGAGAGAGAGCATGATTAAGCCTTTTTATTCTAGCACTGTCAGTCATCATAATCATCAGGAGGTGAAATGCAAAACTGACCTTGGATCATTAACTCTGGGACTACTACGTCTCTATCTGTTTTTCAATGTAAAGCATCTCTTTAATAATACTTCCTGTTGACCCGACCAAGTGACCTCTCACCTCTCATCATGCTGTGCCCTCTGTGTAGCCAGTCCAGATGCGGGAGGGGTTCACCGACACAGCTGATATAACCTAGAGGATTTAGGGAGAAGGGGGGAGAGGGATGAAGTGAAGCAGAGAGACTGTTATTGAGGAAATAAGGTAGTTAAAGAGACACAGTTCAACAGGAATCTGTGTGTGTGGCCTCACCTGGTGTCCACACTGAGCGGCTGCAGAGTACTTTATACTGAAAAACATGCCCAGACACAGGAGGACAAACAATAGTGTAGTTATATAAATAGTAATAATGAAGTGTCTTACTATTCTCCATGGTTGGTCCTCTGGCCTATTCTTTGAAGGTGGAAGGAGCCACAGTTCTACACCTGAGCCTGCTTACTGCACAACACAATCCATCAATCAGATTGATACACCAGTGTGTCGGTGTGGGTTATAGGGTGGTTTATGGTTTTAGAATGTAAGTTCAAATTTGTAGGACTGCTAATGCTAGTCAATGTTCATAGACCATTTCCTGGTTCAAACTGCCTTAGCTGTTGTGGGAGTCACTGTCAACCTGTTCATCATTCAGTAGGCCTGTATCTTGCTTTGTCTCAAAGTATATCACTCTGTAATCTGTTTCTTCTCAGGGACAGTTCAGGTTGCTGGTTCTGCTGAGCCCATTGTGGCCTTAGTTGGCGATGACGTCATCCTGCCTTGCACCCTGAGACCCACCGTTAGCGCTGTGTATCAAACAGTAGAATGGCAGAGACCTGACCTAAAACCAAAAGAGGTGCATCTTTACAGAGATGAGAAGGATAACTTTCTGCTCCAGAATCCACCATTCAGGGGAAGGACGTCACTGTTTAAAGAAGAACTAGAGGAAGGCAACGCTAGTTTAAAGCTGACCAGAGTGGAACTCTCTGATGCTGGAAACTACACCTGTTACGTTCCACTGTTGGACCACCAGAAAACCACCATTCAACTCATTGTTGGTGAGTCAACACACCTGCTGACCACCCAATCCCCCTTAAGAGACAGATCACATGACATCAAGGGTGAGTTCAATGTCAAGTCCATTGCCTGATGAGTATTAGTTAGATTGGTTAGCCTACATGCTAACCTTAATAGTGTGATTACCCCAGCTAATTCAATGTACAATGCTGTGAGTCATTGGAAGTTACTTTTTGAATTTTAAGGTCCATAAGTATCAGCAAACCCTTGTTATATTTAAGCAATAAGTCACGAGGGGGTGTGTCATATGGCCAATATACCACGGCTAAGGTCTGTTCTTATGCACGACGCAACCTGGATATAGCCATTAGCCGTGGGATATTGACCACATACCACAAACCCTGAGTTGCCTTATTGCTATTATAAACTGGTTACCAACTTAATTATTTTATTGTCATACCCGTGGTATAACATTATAAACAAGGTGGTTTGAGCCCTGAATGCTGATTGGCTGAGAGCCGTGGTATATCTCTGTATCTCTATAGGTGCAGCGTCTCGACCAGTAATCTCCATTGAAGGAATCAAAGGTGATGAGGTGGTCCTGCGCTGTGAGGCTGAAGGCTGCTACCCAGAGCCTGTCATGGAGTGGTGTGACGTTCATGGACGTGTCCTCCCTGCTGCTGGACCTCCAGAGACATCCAGAGACCGTGAAGGCTGCTACACTGTGACAAGCCATGTCATCGTCCCGAAAACGGACAACAACACGTTCACCTGTCGGGTTCAACAGCCGGAGATCAAACACATGAAGGAGAGACGGGTTCATATTCCAGGTGAAGGTCTGTTTTGGATATTTGAAAGAAGGCACTATCGGTAAAAAATGTCCTGTTGTTTAAGTCATTTCATGTGTAATACGCATTAGGTATTGTAATAATTCTACATCCTGTGTTTCAGATCAAATGTTTCCTACGCAGTGCCAGTCCTTGTGGCTGACAGTTCTTGTTGCAGCTCTTGTTGGAGTTGCAGCTGGTGCTGGAGGTCTCTACCTGTTGATAAAAAAAGGGATGTTGACCATCAGCATGGAGAAACGTAAGTCATGGGAGTTACTTCCTGGTGTGGTAGTGTTATCTGGTGGAGGTCTAACTGCGCTATATAAAACAACCTAAAGAGAGAGGTAATTCATGTCTGTCTACATCAGTGGTCACCAACCGGTCGATCGCGATTGACTGCTCCATCTCCAAGACATTCCTAGTCGATAACCAAACATTTCTGTAAAAAACCCAACGATAAAGCCTTGTGTTCCTATTTATTTTATGTCTTTGGTGCTGTTTGCAGTAGGTCCACTTGATTCAGCAGCCCTGGTGCCGGGAAGGAAAAGTGTTCCCATTTCATGTGAACATACAACATCATAGAACTCTGCCTACCCGGCAGGTCCAGAGAGCAAATCAAGTGCTCCTATAGGCCGACCACTGGCCAATCAGATAGCTCAGATCACCGTGTCTGCACAGTTTCTTCGAGCCATTGGCTGTAAAACAAAGCCTCTAACGCACAGCAAAGTTGATACTGTGAGATTTCAAAAACGTTAAAACCATGACTAGAGAGAGACTCAACGAATACAGCAAAGTTGATGCTGTGAGATTTCAAAAACGTTTAAGTTCATGTTTGTTGTTATTCAGCACTGTCAACACTTAGTTCAACACTTTTATTAGACATAAAATGAGCGTTCTTCCTACTCTGCTACAACCAGCACTGCAGCTGCAATGAATGAGTAGCAAAGTGTCAGGCTAAGTTTGAGTTTGTTATTATTAGCGGCTTGTGTCTTTTTTAATATTTCGAGGAATATTTCACTTTCTCTGGTCATAGGAGCAACAATATGAATTGGTGCATGAGGCAGATATTATGCAGTGCGACTTGAGTTTTCGCCATCAGCTGGAAGACTGTCCTTTTCTCAGCAGAGGGAAGGAGGGTGGAGGGACAGTGAGTCGGGTGATTGGCAGCCTCACCACTGCTCTCTCCCTCCCCTCAGACTGACCATCAGATACAGGTCATCAGTCAGCCTCACCACTGCTCTCTCCCTCCCCTCAGACTGACCATCAGATACAGGTCATCAGTCAGCCTCACCACTGCTCTCTCCCTCCCCTCAGACTGACCATCAGATACAGGTCATCAGTCAGCCTCACCACTGCTCTCTCCCTCCCCTCAGACTGACCATCAGATGCAGGTCATCAGTCAGCCTCACCGCTGCTCTCTCCCTCCCCTCAGACTGACCATCAGATACAGGTCATCAGTCAGCCTCACCGCTGCTCTCTCCCTCCCCTCAGACTGACCATCAGATGAAGGTCATCAGTTCAGTAAAAATAAAAGCTAATTATTATTCTCACTTAGCTGTGCCTCACAAATAATACAACAAATGATCTATTATCAGTGTGATCATATAACACATTTATAAAAATGTAATTTCTAAGTGGTCTGAGAAGAACAAGATTGGCAGGGAAATCCAAGCATAGCCAATATGCAGTGATAATGTATTGGACTTCTAGCCTACTGTACAAACCTCATTGCTACAGAACAGTTTTTAATTGGTTAATGTTGCTTATGTTTTTTCAGTCATGTTTAAAAGAGAATCTGAGGGGTAGATCTCGGCTTGCTTTTTCACTCAAAGTGATCTTGACTCAGAAAAGGTTGGTGACCACTGGTCTACATGGTCAAGAGGTTGAACAGAGGACTTGACTACATAGTAGATTTCACCAGTCCAGGGATGTGAAACACATACTTAGTTGACTGTGTTCATGTGACGTGTTAGACGGTTCTGTTTCAAGTCCTGTCTCTCATCCATTTAAACAGGAGCGTTGGACGTCAGTAATGCAGAACCCTTAATGAAGATGAACAAGGAGACGACGAAGAATGAGGAAGATGAGGCCAGTGAACCCAGTCTGTCAAAGGTTTAAAAGATTGTAAAAGATCTAATTTATAATAATAGTATTATATGCCATTTAGCAGACCTGTATGGACGGCCCCAGGAATCAAACCCACTATCCTGGAGTTACATGCGCTACCAAGGACCATGCTTGGCTATGACTATATAGAACTATGCATCGCTATATTTACATGTTAGTCATTTAGCAGAAGCTCATATCCAGAGCGACTAGGGTTAAGTGCCTTGCTCAAGGGCACCGACAGATTTTTCACCTAGGTGGCTCAGGGATTGGAACCAGCAACCTTTTGGTTACTGGCCCCATGCGCTTAACCACTAGTCTGCCTACCGCTCCATATATAGCACTATGTCGTCAGCATTTGTTGTTGCATCCGCCATCTTTGGTGTCGCTTAGGTAGTCAGTAATATGTGCTGATTTATTCATTTATTTGACAGGGACAATGCACTTTACTAGTAAAAGCACCAGTTATTGCGTACAGAAGCAATCAAAGCCTGGCTGAGTTGGAAAGAGGGAGACTGTTTTGAATTGCCTGGGTCGCGGCAGAGGTCACGCGTAGGGAGTTGCTGAAGGGATATTCTGATCAGGGTCTTCTTAGGTGCTAAGATTTGACCTCTCACTGTGCCAAAGAGGGGCATTGTAACTTCCCTGCCAAAATCACCAGGTGCTCTATCCTGTAACTTTGCCAAATAATGTACTTTTTACTCCATACATTTCCCCTTCCACACACAAGTACGCATTACATTAATACTTTTACTTTTGATACTTCAGTATATTTAAAACCAAATACTTTTAGACATTTACTGAAGTAGTATTTTACTGGGTCACTTTTACTTGAGTCATTTTCTATTAAAGTATCTTTACTTTTACCCAAGTATGACATTTGGATACTTTTTCCACCACTTTATTTCTTTACTCCTTATTTATTTCTTAATTGCGCGAGTGGCATCGTTTTATAAATTCAGTTACAAACGGAGTTTAAGCACAATAGTTAACAGCTCTTTTTTGTGAAGGTCAGAAACCGAATCGCATATTTTGCAGTCAGCCTTTCTAGCTGTTCTTGATTATGGTGGTACTGTTTTATCAAAGTGCAGCTTCCTCTACTCTTAAACACCTGGATAACGTTTTTCATAGTGCCCTTCATTTTATGACAGGAGGCACTTTTATTACCTCTATGTAGTCACGTCGATCACACAATTATTCTCTTTTTGTTAACTCCACAAACTGTTCAGATTTTAAAATGACAAGGTACCAAACCCGTTCACAGGGCTGGTTAACTCTGGAGACTCCTTTGGTGTCTAGGGAATTAGCTAAATCAGCCTTTGGTTTCCTTGCGCCTTGCGTTTGGAATGATCTACAATGTGCTTAAAAATTTGAGGATTTGCTGTTTCTGGGGCATTTGACCTTGTTACTGAATAATGTATTTTTAATAAATTTTTTATGATTGTGTTTTGTTTTTCATGTATTGTAGTGTATAAGTAAGTTTATTTAATGTGTAGTTTGGTAGTATACGGGGTTCCCCTGGAAAAGAGACCTGTCTCAGCACTGACTTCCTGTCAAAATAAAGAATGTGAAAGAAACTTTAATTTGGCTCCATGGTTTGTTTACTGTTACTGTTTCTTTTTGAGCTCCAGTCATCGATTATCTGCAGATAAATTATCACAACATTCTCTGAAGATGGTATTCCTCAGTGCAGGAACTATATATAGAGAGGAGAGCGCCTCATTCTGGTCCACGCTCATTTTTTCAGTGCGTAAATGTATTTTTTTTGCAGGCCATCTAATAATTTGGTAAGGTAAAAATGTATTTGAGCTCTTATCAGGAGTCGACTGTAAATCATCACCTCCCAAAATAGTCAAACAATATCATGAATGACTAGAATTAGGTGAAAGTGGATGAGAAATACTATTGGACAGATGGAAACAAATGTATTGCTCCATTGCTTCATCCTAATGTAAGCTGAATGCATTGGATACAAAACAAACACTGTCATATTACAAAGGAAAACATGTCCAATTTAATTATATGCATGCATATCAAACAGGAATATACATTAAATGTATTTCTCCTTGCAGGGGATTAGACAGATGAACTGCAGCCTGCCCAAGCCTCAAAACCAGAACCGTGGGGAGAAATCAGCACTTGTCATTCTTCCGAATATTTTTAACATTTACGTCATTTAGCAGACGCTCTTATCCAGAGCGACTTATAAATTGGTGCATTCACCTTATGATAGCCAGTGGGACAACCACTTTACAATTATTGTTATTTTGTATTATTTTTTTGTGGTATTATTTTTGTATTATTATTTTTTAATTTTTTAGAGTAGATTTTTTATTTTCGTTTGTTTTATATATATATTTTGTTTTTTATTTTATGTTTTTATTATTATTATTATTTTTATTTTTATATATATATTTTTATTTTTGGGGGGGGGGGGGGGGGGGGGGTGGTAGAAGGATTACTTTTATACTATCCCATGTATAATAATAATATAATATATATATATATATAATATGAACACTTATTGGTTTCCTGTATCTGTGCATGAATCATTAGAACACAGTCCATTGAACAAAATAAGTCATCCCCAAGTGAGGGACATCAAGAAGACGAACCTCCAACACTCAAAAGCTTGTTCGGTACATGAAGGCTCATGACAGTCACGTCTGTTTGTTCCAGACCCTTACTGAACACCTCATTAAAGACAAGGCAGAGGACAAAGTCTACTTCAGGAGAAACCCTGACAAAAGAGGTACTGCTCCTCCTCTCCATGACAGACGCAGGATGGAGGCTGCTTACTTCTATCCAATCCCGTCTGACCAACGCTCTACAACCAGCGGCTCATCCGCTTCCAGTGGCAGTTTTGAATCCAACGATAGACTGGGCCGACAGGGTAAGAAGAAACGACTACCGGAGGCAGAGGAGACCGTTCACACGGTCCCAGAACCCACGGGACTGAGTGTCTTTCATTTATCAAGCAAGATATTGAGCCCTGTCCATGTCTCCTTGCTTAATAAAGGGTTATCTTTTGTGCCTACAACTCAGATTTCGATGTTAAGGGAGACATGTTATTTTTTTTTTTTTAGAAACATCAGTTTAAGGGAATACTTTAGCTCCCCAAATCGTGATATTTCAACTGAACATTTAGCTTGCTCACCTGCACATACTCCGACTCCTTTTAGAAGTAAGAGTTATTTTGTACCTCCAGCCAATCGCAATCACTCTATTGAGACATATTGCAGACTCGTTGAAAAAGATGGTGTTCATCTCCTGAAGAACAAACATGAGTACATATCTTTCCATAATTTACCTAAGGATAAAAACAAGCTTTGCTTGATTTACAATCAGATACGACAGTCCTTACCCGACCTGCTAATAAGGGTGGGTCGGTTGTATTCATGGATAGGACAGTTTATGTAAATGATCATAGACAACTGCTTGACAACACCTTCTACAAGGAACTCAGAAGTGACCCCACTGCCCAATTTCAGAACACTATCTTTACTGTCCTAGATGGGTATTTAAGTTATTTGCCGAAATTACACAAGAATGTTACAAAACCTCCAGGGCGTCCTATTGTAGCGGGCATTGATGCAGTAACGGCCCCTTTATCGACTTTTGCTGACTTTTTTATTAGACCAGTCGCATAACAGCTCCCCTCCTTTGTAAAGGACACCAGCAGTATGATCTCTATTATTGAATCTCTTGATCCTCTCCCTGAGAATACTTTGTTAGTTACTTTTGATGTTGAGTCGTTATACACGAATGTTCCTCACGAGTGCGGTATTGAAGCCATGGGACATTTTCTACGATGGCCGGGAAGTGCAAAGCAACATTACAAAGAATGAAACACTTTTACAAAGCTCGAGACAAATTAACATTTTGGAAAACAAATTTACATTTTGGAAAACAAATTTACATTTTGGAAAACAGATTAACATTTTATAAAACAAATTAACATTTTATAAAACAAATTTACATTTTAGAAAACAAATTTACATTTTAGAAAACAAATTAACAAGACGCAAAACACTTTTACCAGTCCCGAAACAAATTTACAAATGACAGATTCGTCACGGAAAGGGAATGTACCATATACCGGAAGTGACACGGAAGTGATGAGCGTGGTCTTTTCTTATTGTTGTTGTGGAGTTTATGGCGTCAAAGTAGTTTATGGTGACCGCCCGAACATGGACTGTGGCCGAGGGATGTTTTGCCCGTTTTGTGGCAAACACATGAACAGCTTAACGCGGTTTTGCTTTACGTGTGGTCGGTGTTTGGAGTTTTTAAAGGACGCGGACCAGACGGAAACATTGGAAACACAGGGGACGTCTCGACAGCCGGACAGTGCTATGCAAAGTAAGTTTAGCAAAACCAAAACGCTATCTAAGGACAGTAACGCTAATGATTTTTTGAGCGGCTTCTAACTTTCTGTTTCGGAATTCTGTCCATTTCTGCAGAACAACCATGCCCATCATACAAACAGTTCATGGAGTACAGAAGCTCGAAATCAAAAGAACGACAGTCTTTTAACTATGGGCCAAAAGGAAGATATAGGCCTAAAGAAAGAAAACACGTCCAGGTAAGGTGTACTGACCGTCCTATACAATTTTGCAATGCTCTATATGTATTTGTGTGTTTGTGTATATTTATTTTACCTATGTATACATTAATGATATCTTTGTTATTTTACTAGATAAACGTAGGATTGATGGTGCCAAGTGGAACTGATTTAAAACCTCTAAGAGGGAAAACACTACCGTTATTTACAGACCCAGAGGTAGCAGCACCTGATCTACTGAAACAAGCTGTCCAGAAAATGACAACATTTAACAAGGACATGCACGAAGGACCTTATGTCCTTTTGTATCCAGACTGCTCAGAGGTGGTTCATGTGCCTGGGTCAGAAAGGCCATTCAAATTGGCAGAATATAAAAAGGAAATAGGAAAGGCATATTCCAGGATCACTTTTTTCATTTGCCTAGAAAAACACTATAAAAGAGGTTAGTGGATCTCATGATTCAATATTTTTACATATTTAGATACTCTGCTGGAGGATAGATAATGGTTGTTTGAATTATTTTTTTCAGTGGATGATACCTCAGACTCTGATTCTGAAATTGTCATCACAACAAGGAGCACAGCTGAACTCAATCGTGCTGACACTTTGGTACATCAGTTATTTCTCTTTTTTAAAATGTTTATGTATGTTTGTATTTATTCATTTTCATATAATTTATTAATTAGATGTACATTGGATTTTAAGAATAAAATCAATGTCCTGGTCAATATTTTAGTGGAAAAAGGCTTGTTTTGATTATTTTGCAGTAACTATTATACAGTAACACAGACAACCATTCAGCATTGATATATACTGTATGTGGTAATGGAAAAATAATGGAACCTGTTGAAAGTTGTTGATCATTTTATCCGTTTCCTCTCAGGTTTTTGAACCACAAAATCGAAGTACTCCCAAACACAAGCTGGACGATGAAAGGTAGGTGTTGCACACTTGGACACAAAGGAATTTTCACACGTGCAATAATAATTCATATTTTGTTGGGCTACAGTGCTTTCACTACCAGGTAAAGTGCAATTTCACCTTTTTTAAATTTAACTCACAAAACTGATAAAACTACTAGCAGATATTTCACTACTTATTCACATACACATTATACATACATTTATATTGCTGCACATAAGCTCAACGTTGCTACATGCTATCAGCTGTTTCTGTAACTGACTGCGGTGCCCCCTCGCTCCCTACCTAAAGGACCCACAGCTGCCTGTGTGAGCAGAGCTTTACAGAATAAACCCACTGAAATACAGTTGCTCTTGCAGTTGAATAAACAAAAATTAACCAAACCATTAAAAAAAACACGTGAGAATGAAGTGGGGGGTATCCACTGTTCATTCATATGTCCCACATCACTGTCGATCCTGCATAGGTACTATAGGCCTTTACTGAAGTGGCACGGTCATCCAGAACCAACTTAAAGAACTCCAACACGTTTCGGCATCTAGCCTTTGTCAGGGAGTCAAATAGATGTAATGAGAGACACTGGGTTTTTTCTAGTGGTAATCCACCAATAGGAAACATGGGACACATCCATATACATCATGTTTACATGATTTGACTATTGTAGGCCTGAAGGACACCTACTGGTTTTAAGATGTCTACAACACCTACTCTAGCCCAGAACACCTTGGACACTAGAAAAGACCCATTGTCTCTCATTTCATCTGTTTGACTCGCTGACGAAGGCTAGATGCAAAAACGCATTAAAGTTCTTTTAAATTGGTTCTGTATGGCTTGGCCACTTGCAATACAAGCATTTTAATAGTTAAAAAATAGTAGTTTGAGCTTTATTTTATTTTATACCTTTTCCATTAAAAAAGAAACTCAAACTAACTCAGATTTGAGTCCAGGAAGCGCTCCTATCCACATGTTCTCAAAATAATCTTTTTTTAAAATTCATCTTTCTGTTCCCTCTACTACTACATGCTACTCAAAGCTACATTATAGCCTTTATCATGGAGCTAATCATTTTAATATGTTTTATCATGTTTCAGAGATGCACCAGGACAATCAACAATTCAGCCAGGACAGGTAATAAGGCAGAGTGTGGCAGCATGACATTTTTTGCTTTCAGTGTTGTTGTTTCAGACATTTTAATCTTTTTTTTCAGATAGTAATATCTGATGCTGAGGATCTGGATCCACCGGAAGCAAATCCAGAAAAAATGTCTTGCTACAGGTAAGTAAAAAAAAAAGAAAAGATAATGACTGACATAATTTAAATGTATTGAACTGATTACATGGGGAAGACATTTTTGTTTGTAAGATGTTTTAACATGGAAATGGCAATTTCCCAACAGTAAATACACAGACCTGTATTCACCAAATGTTGAGCAGGAGGACGAAGAGCCGGTTGCTGTCAATGTGAAGAATTTCCAACACACAGCAATGTAATATGCTTTTGACTATAGCACTCCAGTTTTTTCACTGTACAATAGTTCTTGTATATCTGGAATATCCACAAATGAATTAACTTTTTGTCATTACAGGGAGGAGACGGACATTGCATTACCTGACATCGTAGCAAACCTGTCTCTTCCTATTGATCATAAAAAAGTCAGCCGGTTTAACATCTCAAGGGATAATGTTTGGGATGGGGCAGTCAGAGGTTTCAAGCGTACAACATATTCTGAAACCTGTGACATGCTGGTGAAATTTACTGATGATACTGGTGTTCTGGAAGAGGGAATTGACACTGGTGGTCCAAGACGAGAGTTTTTAACTCTACTGATGAAACACCTAAAAGACCGGCCCATTTTTGATGGACCAGAAGGACATCGGTTCTTGGTCTACAATGCAAAGGGTATGCATATTGGTTGGATGTGTACTATAGGCTACTAATGGTTGGTTAATGCTCATTGACCAGATATATCACATGACATATGCTTGCATATTACAGTATATACAGTAATGCATTGTTTTAATTTTGCAATATGAATTCATTCACAGCTGTTAGGGAGGATGAATACTACTTGGCAGGAAAGATGATTGCTGTGTCAGTTGTGCATGGAGGTCCAGGACCCCATTTCCTGTCAGAAGATCTTGTACATTATCTTGCAGGCCAGCCTTCATTCAAAGCAACAAATAATTTAATAACTGATGAAGAAATAGGGAAAGCTTTGCAAGAGGTGAGAATAGCATAAGGGTATGGTAGGGCAGAGTTTTTCATACTTACTGCAGTGTTTTTGAGACAATGTTTACTTCCTATATCACGTGCGGAATATATTTAATTAATTTATTAGTTTTTGATAGTGTAAGATTACACCTTGCTATGTACGTTATTAAAAAAATAGGCAAGGAGATACAGTGCATACAGTTATTGACTGGGGTGTTTTTGCCCATTTTCATGTCTTTCAGATTGAGAATGCTGCTTCATTGGATGCTCTGCAAGAATGTATGATGAGACACAGCACAATGTTACAGACAGCAGGTTGTCTGAGACATGTGGCTACTGTGGAAGAAAAGAAAGAAATCGTGTCAGACTACCTCCAATGGTATACCATTGACCGCAACTCATCTGTAATTGACAGGTAAGATGATATTTGTAGTGATGAGATTTTTACCCACACTTTACCCATCAAACCCTTGATGACTTGCTGCTGTTTATCCAACCACCTGCTCCATACTGTAGCAGTGTCATTTACATATGGATCTATTTCTGCCCTCAGTTCTCATAGAGATCCTGACATGCAGAGAGGTTTTAGTATCTCTTGTAAATGTCCCTGAAAATCAGATATAAAGAGTGTGGTGATGTTGTGTGTAAAGCCTGTAGCTTCATACACGAGGAATCCAGGCTGGAATTACTTCCAAAGGTGCTTCAACAGTGTACTGAGAAAATGGTTAATTAACTTGTGCGAATGTGATATTCCAGTTTTTAATTTTTATTAAATTTGCTACAATTTCTAAAAACTTGTTTTTGCTTTGTCATTATGATGTATTGTGTGTAGGCTGATGAGGAAAAAGATTAATATTACTATTTTAAATTGAATCTATAACGAAACAAAGTTGTGAAAAAGTGCAATGGGTGTGTAGACTTTCTGAAGGCATCGTGTGAGTGCTCAAGCCACCCATCCGTCTGTGTCATTCCAGTCTTTTGTTTCTGTGTGTTATACTTACAGTTTGTAACAATTAATGTTTAATGTGCAATGCAAAAACAGGGTTTTTGAAATCAATTTTCAACAATGTTAAGGTGGATAGTAATTGTAGAGAAGATAATATTTAATAGTTTTCTTTAGATAATTTTAAATTCAATTGGCACTACACAGCAGTGAAACAATGTTTGTGTTCACTCTGTAGATTCAGAGATGGTCTTTCAACCCTGGAGTTTTTGACTGCACTACAGCAACACCCTACTTTGCTGGCCCCTGTCATGTGCCACTCTGAAAGGCGACTCACTGCTTTTGAGCTTGAGAGACTCTTCAAACCTGACCTCAGTCCTTCGGGGAGTAATCGAAGACTTAAAGAAAGTCAAACCATGGCCTACTGGGCAGACTATCTCCTTGATTGTGAAGGTTTGTTAGTTTGTTTTTTATAACTAGTTAAGAAAACATACACTCCTTGCTCGGCCAGGTGCAGATATCGCATCCTCCCTAAATTGGGAGGCCCCTTTATCTTGGTTTAGACAGTTCTCCATTGTTGTCTGGTCTAACTCTTACTCACATTGCTAAATAGTAGCTCAATGGTAGCTTACTGGTCCTACACTCACACATTCTAACACATTATACACAGTTTCAGGGTGTAATAATTAGTCATTAATAATTAATCTATCAATCCACCCTTTGACTAAATATTACGCACATACAAAATATATGTTGTTATAGAAATAAATCACACTCATTGAAGTATATAAGTTGGTTTGCATATAAAAACATTAAAAAGTGTCTTATTCAATACAGGTTCATCAGGGTTACCCCATGATTAAAAGCGTAATGTTACTATTTAGCAATGGTACCTAACCTGTTTACCCACTATCTGGAAACGACAGTCTAAGCCGATAGTGAAGAACATTTGCTTCATCACATCCTGCAATATTGATTAATTAGTACATCATACTTAAAACGAGACTTTAATACACAAAAGTCATTACAATAACTTTTTAACTAGAGATTTGTAGTTCTAGGTTAACATCCAATCACAGCTCTTCGTTAGATTTTCACTGCAACCTTCACACATTAGAACTAAGAAAAGTTTCATCCAGTCTCAAACTATCTGAATCGTCGTCATCCTCCACCAAGCCTGGTAGGTCATATCCTTCATTCCTTAGGTCGGAGTCCGGGATTGGGCCGTATCTCACCATCTGTTGGGAAACCACCTTGCTCACCAACCCTCGGACACAGGGAATAAGACAACATCCACAAAGAACAAGCATACCCATAGAAGCTATAGCTGCACCCAGAATAGTTACAACAATAGTTTTCCATTTACCAAATATGTTATCAAACCAACCGTTTAGGGAGCTATCAATACCAGAGTTCTCAGCCAGTTCGTTCGCCAGCGTGGTGAGTCCCTGAAGCGCTTTGGTCACGGACCCGTCCGGTGCTGTATTGTTGGGGATGAAAGTACAGCACATAGATCCTCGTTCTCTGTCACTACAGCATAACCAGTTGCATTCGTGCCATCAGGATTCTTCCTAGAAGATCCATCAACAATCATTGTTACTTCTGTTAGGCCTACTGCTGCTAGGTAGCTCTCTCTCTGCTCTCCCCCTCCCCTCTGTCTGTTCTTGATTGCAGGAGTGAAGTCTGGTGTGCGGGAGTCAGGGTTCCAGCTGCAGCTCATTCACCATAATCACCTCAGCCTTTAAGACCCGGTCAAACTTTCCACTCATCGTCAGATCATAGTCAAGACGACCATGTTAGTCTCGCTACCGACTCAACCTGTTTGTTTTCGCTCTTTGTGTTTTTTGGCCTGTTCTATTTACTTTTCTCCTGTGCCACAGATTATTGGAACCTGACTCCTGCCTCCGCTTCACTCCTGCCACCACCATCCTGCTTTCCACTACCGGACCTCCCTTTTGGACTCACCACGGACACTAGGACATTACGGTACCACACCTGCTCTGACCTGGATCTGTTACCCTCCCTGTAACCTGGACTTGCTCTTCCCCTATTATTGGAATCCTGGACAAATTGAACATTGTAAATAAACCTGTTAACCCTTCTCTGGCTCGGTGTAGTTGTCTGCATTTGGGTTCAAATCCAGTTTAATCATGACAACTTCACAACATGGTATAGCTAAGTCTGTTAAGTCAGGCCTGGGTAGTACTATTTTTTTCAGTTTCTTCAATACAGTTATGGGGACTACCATAATTCACAACTGGAACCAATGTTGCAGGATTCAGCGTTGTACATCGTTCAATAGTTAGATTTGGCATGTTCAGCAATATTATCATACAAGATAGGTGTCGTGCTGGTGACATGTACGCCATCTTGTGTTCCAATAGCAGAATTGACACTGCATGTGGAACTTTTAAGGTTAGATCATGGTATAGTACTATTGAAGCTGAGTCCTGCACTGAATTAGCAGCTGCCACAACTGATTGCAAACAGACAGGCATTGCCTGAGCCACCTCATCAAGTCTTGAAGAAAAATATGCTACTGGTTTATTTTTGTCCCCATGTTTTTGTGTCAGTACTGATGTCATATATCCCTCTCTACAATCCACAGTTTGAGTGAATGGTCTGTCATATCTAGGGAACGCCAGCACCGTTGAAGAGGTCAATAATTGCTTAATTTCCTCAAATTGCGAATCAGCCTCGTTATTCCAGATTATTTTATCATGTGCTGCCATAGCTTTTCCATAGATAAGATCACTCAATTTTCCAGTGTGTAATGCATAATGGGGAATCCATGCTCGACAGTAATTTATCATTTCCAAAAAGCTCATCATTTGTTTCTTATTCAGAGGTTTAGGAGCTTCTAATATTGCTGTTTTTCTTGAGGAGTTTAGGGTTCTCCCATCCTGCGTTATCGTGTGACCTAGATATATTACCTCTTTCTGCCAGAGTTGTAGTTTCTTTTTACTGACCTTGTGCCCTTGTCCTGCCATAAAAGTTAACAACTGGAGAGTATCCTTTTTACACCCCTCCTTCGAGGGGTTTGCTACCAGTATATCATCGACATATATCAAAATTTGGCTCCCCTCTTGGGGTTCAAACATTCCCAGGTTACGTGTGATAGCCTGGGAAAAAATTGTAGGACTTTCCGAATAACCTTGTGGAAGTCTCGAGTATGTGTATTTCTGACCTTTGAAGGTAAAGCCAAACCATCCTTGACTATCAGGATGTACAGGTATACTAAAGAAAGCATTAGCTATGTCTATCACAGTAAAGTAAGAATGTTCTGGTTTCAATTGGTTCAATAGAGTGTGTGGGTCTGGAACACAGGGTGCTCTTGGAATGATGTTCTTATTTACCCCCTGTAGGTCCATTACCATTCGCCAATCATTGCTTGGAGCTGCCTTCTTTACTGGAAATACAGGTGAATTACACTGTGCCTCATCCCCCGGGATTATCACTCCACCTTTGAGTAAGTGGTCAAATGTGGGAGTAATCCCTATAATGGCTTCTGGTTTCATTGGATATTGTTTTTGGTATGGCCTATGGTTTGACCGCGGAACCACCTGGACTGGAGTTACTCCCTTAATTAACCCCACATCGGCTGGTCCCTTAGACCACAACTCTAGAGGTACAATCTCAAGGTCTCTTTCTTGTTCCTCTGTGAGGAAAATATCTGGTCATCAATTATCACATCCTATGTCTAGGTGCACAGCGGGTGTGCAACCTGCTCTCCAATTCAACTTCCTACGATATCGGCTGGTTGATTGGCTATGTTGGTCCCCGTAAGGAGCAGTGTGCCAGTCTTTAACATACTTTGCCTGTGTCACCCATTTCCCCAGATCTAACCACTCCTCTTGAGCTTCCTTTGCCAAGGAGACATGAGGGCTCCATCTCTCTCCATAGAATTGCTGACTCTGTGGCCCCAATTCGACTTCTGCTGCTGCATGGGTGTCATCATAATGGAACCATTTCAAGCCTATTGTCCTTTCTGTGGTTTTAAACAGAGCTTCCTCATATTCTTTCCTAGGGACAGAGTGTGTATTATACCACAGAGTACAATGTAAGTCATCCTCAGTCATTTTAGGTGAGGTAGGTACCAGGGTTTTAGTCAAGTCTACTAAGGTCTTTGGTATGTCTGAGTTACCTCCCCTCAACAGGTCCTGGCTATACCAATAACATGGTTCCCCTTCACCACTTACAACCATATCATCCTTTATCACATGAGCCTGCATTCCCCTCACTGTTGGTCTTACTTCTATGTTTAACTGCGTCATCGCATCTCTTCCCAATAGATTAACAGGACACTTTACTGAAATCAGTACAGGCAGAGTAGCTTCACTCCCTGTCTTTACATGTTTCAGTGTTACTGGTGCAGACAGCTGTTCAGTACCTTTATGACCAGAGGCTGATCGCACTATAATTTTTTCTCCATTAATGTCAATTCCCTCTGGTGCATTATCTTTACAAATACAGGTTCGGTCTGCCTCAGTATCACAGAGAAATGTTATCTTTTTACCCATTACTGTCAATGTTAGGTATGGTTTCTGTTCCTGTTCTAATGCCAAATCTACAAGAGACAGATCAAACACCTCCAGTTCTCTCTCCTGCTTCTCCTGATTTCTCTCTTCCTCCCACTCTAGTCATGCCTCCTCTTCTTCCTCTGATTCTGGCTTTCTCCCCCTGTCTCTTCCTCCTCTGCCTGGATTATACTTTCCTCCTTTTCCTCTCTTCCCCTTCTTCTTACAGTCTCTTGACTGGTGCCCTTTCCTTCCACAGTGATAACACGGTTCCTCACATTCTCTAGCAAAATGTCCCGTTTTGTCACAATTGAAACCCTTCCATTCACTCCTGTCTCCACTATTACCGTTGCCTCTCTTCCAGTCTCTCCTACCTCCCATCTCCCCTAGGACTGCCACTAGGTACTCAGCTCCCTTCGCTTCCTTTCTCTTGTTTCGTTCCTTTACATTCTGTTCATGATGGATTGCATAACGTTTAACCTCAGCTAAGGTAGCCGTCCCCCAGCCAATTAGGGTATTTTTTATTGTTTGAGAGATTTCTGGCCTCATTCCACTTAGGAAGGCAATCTTTAACTGTTGGTGATACGGACCCTCTGGTGCCCCGGGTCCTGGATCTATTAGCCCACTGTTTGCATTGAACACATCTCTCAGTCTCTCTAGGTATTGACTAATAGTCTCACTGTCTCCCTGTTTACACTCATGGACCTTGGAGAAGTCGGCATGTCTGTGATAATATTCTCTCAGATTATCACAGAGTTGTGCCAACTTATCTCCATAAGCCCCTCCTTCTGCCCACTCTAGGACCTGCGCATTCCCGTCTCCGGGAACCCAGTTCCCTCTCACTGCCGCCCAGTCTTTTAACACTATCTGTCTGACTGCCCTCTCTAGTTCCCCTGTATTCAGCTTAAAGCTGGCGGTCAGCCCTTCCATATCTCTTCTGAACTGGTGTACCCCCGTCTTGGGGTGGGGTATCCCTTCCACTGCTCTCACTACATCTCTCTGGGTCCATGCTCTGTATACTTGTAATGTATCAGGCTGGTTGTCTTCTCCTGCTCTGGGGTTTGGCAGGGCTATTAAGGGATAGGATTGCTCCATTTTACCCTTACCACTGCCAGCCCCATCTGATTCTTCCCCTTCTGACTCATCATTCCCCTTTCTCTTGGCCTCAGCCCTGTGCCTCTCTAGCTTTTTCCTTTTCTCTTTCTCCCTTTTAGCCTCCTGTCTGACTTTCTCTGCCCTTGTCCTGTACTCCTCTACATCTGGCTCTTCCTCACCTTCATCTTCCCTTCCTCCTCCAGCCCCTTCTTCCTCATAGGGAGGTGGGGCCGGTGGGGAGGCGACATTATTCCCCTGCACTCTCCTTCTCCTCCCTACGTATTCATCATCTGGATTTTCTCTCCATGCCTGGTCTGCCAAGTTCGGATATAACCTTTCTGCCCTCTGCTCTGGGGGAGGCACGGAGACCTCAACCTTCACTTCTCTTTCCCTCTCACTCACTTCTCTTTCCCTCTCACTCACTTCTCTTTTCTTGCTGCCTTCTTCCCGCTTTCTAGCTTCTACTAGCCACACCCTGGCGACTAGCCACACCCTGGCAACTAGCCACACCCTGGCTGTTTCTAAGCCCTCTCTTTTCTGTTTCTTTAGATCAGTACCACAATTTACATGCATTTGTTTAATCATGGATTCCAGTTTAATTACATCAAGTCGCCCATTAAAGCCATATTTCTTTCTCCAAATATGCCCATAATACACATAGTTTGTCTTGCATTTCCATGAATTTCTCATCCCCAGTCAATTCTGGGACCTCTTGTGAGGATTTGCCCCCCATGATTGGTACTGTTAAAAATCCCTTAGCCACCTCTTCTATATAACAAGTCAATTTAAGAAGTAATACAAAACAGCTTCACACAACAACACCTTGAATCACCCCTTCCTGTATATGTAATCTTGACTAGTCCCCCAGAATTATCTCATACTTTATGGAGGATTTTATCCCCACAATGTAATCTTGATAATTCCTGACAGTCTCATACAACAGGAATGGGTTCTCCCTCCTCTATACAACCACCTGGAACCACCCCTCCCTGTATATGTAGTCTTGACTAGTCCCCCAGAATTATCTCATACTTTTACAGAGGGATTGATCCCCACAATGTAATCTTGATAATTCCTGACAGTCTCATACAACAGGAATGGATTATTGGTGTTATATCGGTAACATGGAGTTTATAAGGCTCCAGAACGGATAGAGTTTACAGCAAAATCTACAGTTGTTTGTGACTTTTGACTTTACTAATATTCTATTTCTCACACATGCTATTTTAATTCCTTCTGGTGTACTTTTTGTATTTGTTTAACCCGGATTATTTGTTGACTGTTCAATAATCTCTTACAGGTTCCATCCCATAGGTGTACTTTTAATAGTTCCTTCTATTTCAACACCGGGTAGTTTCTTTTGGTAATGGCCTATTACCGTGAATCATTACGGACCCACCACCAGGTTGACTAGTCCCCCAGAATTATCTCCTACTCTACGGAGGAGTCTATCCTCACAATGTAATCTTGATAATTCCTGACAGTCAACCCCACATTTCACTTAAAATGGCTACGCATTGATCAATTTGCAATTTTCAATATTTTAGCAAGTTCTCAAATCAATTTCACCAAGTTAATGAATAAAGACTACTGACCTTATCCTTGCAGCCGAGATTCAATGTAGGTTTGGATTCCGTCACCGTCTCTGTCATTAATCAGGTGTCCTCTGGCCTGTTTTAACCCTTAATGTCAAAGGGCAGGACTTTCTATTTACGAATGTATCATTCGCCCTTCGACGGTTTTCAGAGTTACCTGGAATGACAGAAACAGGGTATTGGAGTCCGGCTCAGAAGGACCAAGCTGTTATGTGAATTCTTTAACAAACTATTTTAGTGTCTCTGTGCGTCTCCCAAAAGGTTGTAAGTCTTTTGGGATTTAAGTAACGGCCAGAGTCCCGGTCTGCATAGTCAGATATATTTATTCATTGAGAATTCTGAAACAAAATGGTGGTACAATCCTTTTATACACATAAGTCATACTAAAAATTATGCCCCCCCCCCCCCCCCCCCCCTTAGGCGGCCTGTATTTTTCCACTATACACATCTTGTAAACACACACACACCTCGGCTCAGCTCATGTTTTCCTCTGCTCTCCAGACCATCACTGTTCTTATCTTTTCCCACTCCTTGCTCGGCCAGGTGCAGATATCGCATCCTTCCTAAATTGGGAGGCCCCTTTATCTTGGTTTAGGCAGTTCTCCATTGTTGTCTGGTCCAACTCTTACTCACATTGCTAAATAGTAGCTCAATGGTAGCTTACTGGTCCTACACTCACACATTTCTAACACATTATACACAGTTTCAGGGTGTAATAATTAGTCATTAATAATTAATCTATCACATTCCTCCTCTGGATCATCCAGATGGTCATTGGCAAACTTCAGACGGGCCTTGACATGCGCTGGCTTGAGCAGGGGGACCTTGCGTGCTCTGCAGGATTTTAATCCATGACGGCGTAGTGTGTTACTAATGGTTTTCTTTGAGACTGTGGTCCCAGCTCTCTTCAGGTCATTGACCAGGTCCTGCCGTATAGTTCTGGGCTGATCCCTCACCTTCCTCATGATCATTGATGCCCCACGACGTGAGATCTTGCATGGAGCCCCAGACCGAAGGTGATTGACCGTCATCTTGAACTTCTTCCATTTTCTAATAATTGCGCCAACAGTTGTTGCCTTCTCACCAAGCTGCTTGCCTATTGTCCTGTAGCCCATCCCATCCTTGTGCAGGTCTACAATTTTATCCCTGATGTCCTTACACAGCTCTCTGGTCTTGGCCATTGTGGAGAGGTTGGAGTCTGTTTGATTGAGTGTGTGGACATGTGTCTTTTTATACAGGTAACGAGTTCAAACAGGTGCAGTTAATACAGGTAATGAGTGGAGAACAGGAGGGCTTCTTAAAGAAAAACTAACAGGTCTGTGAGAGCCGGAATTCTTACTGGTTGGTAGGTGATCAAATACTTATGTCATGCAATAAAATGCAAATTAATTACTTAAAAATCATACAATGTGATTTTCTGGATTTTTGGATTCCGTCTCTCACAGTTGAAGTGTACCTATGATAAAAATTACAGACCTCTACATGCTTTGTAAGTAGGAAAAACTGCAAAATTGGCAGTGTATCAAATACTTGTTCTCCCCACTGTATATTTTAATTTCTATATCAGTTCCCCATTCTAAAGTAGAACTGTAATTTTACTTGCAGAAATATTGTCCAGAAATTACCTCATTGGACAGAAAGGGGCACTCCTCCCCACAGTCATGAGTTAACGCAGATAATGTTTCCCTGAAACAAAGGATTTCTGTAGTTTCATGAAATAAGACAGATTCATAGTACAGTGGGGGAAAAACGTATTTAGTATAGCCACCAATTGTGCAAGTTCTCCCACTTAAAAAGATGAGAGAGGCCTGTAATTTTCATCATAGGTACACGTCAACTATGACAGACGAAATGAGGAAAAAAAATCCAGAAAATCACATTGTAGGATTTTTAATGAATTTATTTGCAAATGATGATGGAAAATAAGTATTTGGTCAATAACAAAAGTTTCTCAATACTTTGTTATATACCCTTTGTTGGCAATGACACAGGTCAAACGTTTTCTGTAAGTCCTCACAAGGTTTTCACCCACTGTTGCTGGTATTTTGGCCCATTCCTCCATGCAGATCTCCTCTAGAGCAGTGATGTTTTGGGGCTGTCGTTGGGCAACACGGACTTTCAACTCCCTCCAAAGATGTTCTATGGGGTTGAGATCTGGAGACTGGCTAGGCCACTCCAGGACCTTGAAATGCTTCTTATGAAGCCACTCCTTCGTTGCCCGGGCGGTGTGTTTGGGATCATTGTCATGCTGAAAGGCCCAGCCACGTTTCATCTTCAATGCCCTTGCTGATAGAAGGAGGTTTTCACTCAAAATCTCACGATACATGGCCCCATTCATTCTTTCCTTTACACGGATCAGTCGTCCTGATCCCTTTGCAGAAAAACAGCCCCAAAGCATGATGTTTCCACCCCCATGCTTCACAGTAGGTATGGTGTTCTTTGGATGCAACTCATCATTCTTTGTCCTCCAAACACGACGAGTTGAGTTTTTACCCAAAAGTTCTATTTTGGTTTCATCTGACCATATGACATTCTCCCAATCCTCTTCTGGATCATCCAAATGCACTCTAGCAAACTTCAGACGGGCCTGGACATGTACTGGCTTAAGCAGGGGGACACATCTGGCACTGCAGGATTTGAGTCCCTGGCGGCGTAGTGTGTTACTGATGGTAGGCTTTGTTACTTTGGTCCCAGCTCTCTGCAGGTCATTCACTAGGTCCCCCTGTGTGGTTCTGTGATTTTTGCTCACCGTTCTTGTGATCATTTTGACCCCACGGGGTGAGATCTTGCGTGGAGCCCCAGATCGAGGGAGATTATCAGTGGTCTTGTATGTCTTCCATTTCCTAATAATTGCTCCCACAGTTGATTTCTTCAAACCAAGCTGCTTACCTATTGCAGATTCAGTCTTCCCAGCCTGGTGCAGGTCTACAATTTTGTTTCTGGTGTCCTTTGACAGCTCTTTGGTCTTGGCCATGTGGAGTTTGGAGTGTGACTGTTTGAGGTTGTGGACAGGTGTCTTTTATACTGATAACAAGCTCAAACAGGTGCCATTAATACAGGTAACGAGTGGAGGACAGAGGAGCCTCTTAAAGAAGAAGTTACAGGTCTGTGAGAGCCAAAAATCTTGCTTGTTTGTAGGTGACCAAATACTTATTTTCCACCATAATTTGCAAATAAATTCATTAAAAATCCTACAACGTGATTTTCTGGATATTTTTTTCTCATTTTGTCTGTCATAGTTGACCTGTACCTATGATGAAAATTACAGGCCTCTCTCATCTTTTTAAGTGGGAGAACTTGCACAATTGGTGGCTGACTAAATACTTTTTTTCCCCACTGTATATCATACGTCATACAAGCCAACATTCAAGGCAACACTTTATGTAAATAATTATCAAATAAATGTCCACACCTTTAAATACCAAATAGAAAGGTAATTTTACATGAAGTAAAATAGTGTGACCTGCTTCAGCTCTTTAAAACTGTTATGGTAGTTGAAGAAGTTAAAAATGTTTTAATTTAGCAAATCAGTCACTTTAAATATTCTACATGAAGGTAGGGTAGCCTGGGGAACAATGCAACACAGGGTCAGTTGTAACCGCTAAATAACTCCAATTAGAAACCACTTAAAGCTCTTATTCAAGGTGCTAATGCTTGGTTAGTGTCTCTACATGCCCAAGAGGTTTTGTTTAAATCCATTAATTACTTTTAGTTTTATGGACAAAAAAAGGGGTTTGAGGCCCTAAAGTAAATATACTTGCCGCCTCTCCTTTAAAAAAATGTATTGACCTGTGGAACATTTGCCTACTGGGTCAATTGTAACATTTAACTTAAATAACATTTTCATAATAAGCAAAAGCCTAAAAGTGTTACTTTGTTCCCCAGTCTCCCCTACTCTTACTGAGGAAAGGCCTCCTCAACTGAAGAATCTACAGCTGCTGAGGTGTTAATCAGCCCAGTGCTGCTCTGACCACAGTGTTGTTAGGAAGCACATTTTCTAACACTACATACACAGCCTTGTCAACTCTTACTGTGAACTACTTCTATTACTGGAAATAAACTCAGCAGTGGTCAGACCACAGAATACACCAACATAAACAACACCAGTAAATGAAACATCCATTATATGCCATCTTCTGGATTCCAGTAAGTGTGTTTGAGGCTAAATCATAGGTGGAAAGTTGATTGACATTTGATTTCTTCCTACATTTCATTCAGTTGTAAACATCTTCCTCTATTTCATTCAGTTGTAAACATCTTCCTCCATTTCATTCAGTTGTATACATCTTCCGTCGTTTCATTCAGTTGTTTACATCTTCCTCAATTTTTTACATTCCATTTGTATTACATCTTCCTCCATTTCATTCAGTTGTACACATCTTCCTCCATTTCATTCAGTTTGTACACATCTTCCTCATTTCATTCAGTTGTACATCTTCCTCCATTTCATTCAGTTGTATACATCTCCTCCATTTCATTCAGTTTGTATACATCTTCCTCCATTTCCATTCAGTTGTAAACATCTTCCTCCATTTCATTCAGTTGTACACATCTTCCTCCATTTCATTCAGTTGTATACATCTTCCTCCATTTCATTCAGTTGTATTCATCTTCCTCCATTTCATTCAGTTGTAAACATCTTCCTCCATTTCATTCAGTTGTACACATCTTCCTCCATTTCATTCAGTTGTATACATCTTCCTCCATTTCATTCAGTTGTATACATCTTCCTCCATTTCATTCAGTTGTACACATCTTCCTCCATTTCATTCAGTTGTAAACATCTTCCTCCATTTCATTCAGTTGTACACATCTTCCTCCATTTCATTCAGTTGTAAACATCTTCCTCCATTTCATTCAGTTGTAAACATCTTCCTCCATTTCATTCAGATGTATACATATCTGTAATGAATGTGAGGCCTTTATGAGACATCATACTAAATATTTTGACTTGCTGGTCAAGGGAAATGCAAGTGTTACTTCTTTGAGTTGCTGAGTCAGAGGCGCTAAGCCTTGTGGGATATTAATGAATGTGAACTCAGCAACCGTAATTCCAAAACAGTCCCACTGTTGGAATAGTGTGCTGCGTAACTTCTGTCCCACGCTATGCTGAGTAAAGGAATGTTTTTCTACCAAAACCAAAGTGTGGATGCATTCACTTTTTAGAGCAGTCTAATCTTGTTAACCCAGAACTAAAATCTTGCATAATTAAGTTCTGGGTCCATACGTGTTAGAATCTACAGTTGGTAAGTCACATTTTATTTGTTACAGCAGTTTCCATGTAACCATACAGAGGAGTTTATGCAAATCAACCCTATCTGTCTTGACATCTGAAGGAGGAGTCTCTGAAAACCTATTTAAAGCAGTCTGTCTTGTCTCAGCTCAGCAGGCTCCAGTCTACCAACTGGTCTCTGAAAACCTATTTAAAGCAGTCTGTCTTGTCTCAGCTCAGCAGTCTCCAGTCTACCAACTGGTCTCTGTAACTTCATCTTTGTCTCTGTGGTGTCCAGTCTTCAGGTGATGATGGAGGTATTGAATTATCTCTCTACTCTCCTCCTCCTCTCTCTCCTTCCTCCTTCTCTCTCTCATGTAGTGGGGAAGTTCAGCGAAGTTAAAGATTGTGAAAAGTTCTTCGTGGAGAGAACAACTCCAAATATCCCGGGTATTTTGGTTGGTGGCAAAGTCCAGGACCAGAAACGCTACAAACCGATTTGCCAGAAGTACAAGAACAGCTACAGGTTTGCAACTCTTTACGACACGACCAACAAGATCCCTGTGTTCTCAGCCTACACCTTCACTGGTCCTCCTCCTAAAGGCAGACCAGATCAACCCTGGATGAACGAGCCCCAGGTAGGCTAATGTTTTGTCACATAACATAACATTTGTATTTGTTAACTGTCTGTGATATATAGCAGTAATGTTAACAGAATATAGAACTACCACTATAGAGGGTATAGAGACTTGATTGACTGTCTTGATTGTGGATCGTAACCCCCCCCCCAAAGAGGGTTTATTGTACAGATAAGTTGTGAATGAATGTATGATTGGATTGTATGAAAGGGTTGTTAAATGGTAGAATAAAGAAAGTGTGTGTGCGTGAGATAAGGCTGTTTCTACTGTGATAACCGTGTCATTGAGAAGGTCAACCACCCACATTTCTTGCAGCTCAACAACAACCCTGAAATGATGGTGGATCATCAATACGAGGCTGAGAACAACGACTATATGGACTCAATAAAAGAAAAAGGGGTGAACAGAGGTCACCTCTTTCCAAGTTCACATGCGCATGACATTGAAACTCAGAAGTCCACCTTTACCCTGACCAACATCGTTCCCCAGGTGGTGTCCTTCAACAATGGCAGCTGGAACACAATGGAGAGGAGTGTCTCTGAAATGCTTCAGAAGGACTGTATTAATAGCAGGACCGGGAAGATAAACGCCTATGTGGTGACTGGAGCAGTGCCCAGTGAACACAAAACACTGAACAACCGAGTGAACATCCCATCTCTCCTGTGGACAGCCTACTGCTGTAAAAACAACCAGGGACAGTGGGTGGCCGGAGCACACTGGGGTGAGAACCAGAAGGAGGGGGAAGGGAAAACATTGAGAACAGAAAGCTTGGGAGCACTCGAAAACAAGTTGAAAAAAGGTGGTAGTGTCCAGGTGTTCCCAAATAGGTGTCCAAGAGTTCTTAACCCAACCAATACCCCTAACCCATCCTCCTGAGTTGGAAGATTCTCTTGGAAGAAATTCTTCCATAGTGAGGAATCTTTACAATTCTATGAGAAATAATTTTGGAATGTTCTTTATAAATGTTAAAAACATGCTCTGTTACTTTGGCGACTAAGAATGTATATTTTTAACCTCCTGCTTTGGGCTGGATGTGTCAATGTGTAGTTCATACATGCAGAATTACTGCCCTCCCTACATTTCACCCCCTAGCCAATGAGCATCAGCCCCTCACATTTGAGTGAAAGCTAGTGTGGTGGCAGAATTTGGGGTGAGCTGTTGTAACTTCTCAAGGGATATGTTCTGTGTTGGACTGTGATGTTATGCCTTTCATGGACTCCTGGTATATCTGCACCCTGACACAAGGCCATTGTGTTCTGGGACTGTTGCTTGTATAAAAGAACTGTTGTGTTAACAATATGATTGTATTATCACCTCCCACTATATAAGGGACATGTAACCATTTATTCTTTAAATTCTTCCCTGTGAAATCAAAATAATCTCCCCTGCAGCTGCTTGATTAAAGATTTTTCTATTATACAATTAAATAATCTCTGCCTTCATCTTTGGATCTTAATTTCCACAACATTTGGTGCTGTGACCCGGATGGACTCGGACATCCCTCTGGCCACTACTTAAAAAATGTAAGAGACCTCTCTGTGAGGGACTGTCTGTTTTACAGCCGAGCCTTAATGGTGAAAGATCTCTTGTCCTCCTCATCCACAAAATGATGGCGTTCAATTTGGCAGAACTATTTCCCTATACTAATGAATCTGACCAGTTAACATTGATCAATGGGAGCACATTGGTGTCTCCAATATTAGGAATTGGTTTGCCTATAATCACCTGAAATATACTGTTGGACCAGTCTATTAGCAGGAATTGGATAGCCTGCAGTAGGAACTGGATAGCCTGCAAGTAGGAACTGGATAGCCTGCAAGTAGGAATTGGATAGCCTGCAAGTAGGAATTGGATAGCCTGCAAGTAGAAATTGGATAGCCTGCAAGTTGGAATTGGATAGCCTGCAAGTAGGAATTGGATAGCCTGCAGGTAGGAATTGGATAGCCTGCAAGTAGGAATTGGATAGCCTGCAAGTAGGAATTGGATAGCCTGCAAGTTGGAATTGGATAGCCTGCAAGTAGGAATTGGATAGCCTGCAAGTAGGAACTGGATAGCCTGCAAGTAGGAACTGGATAGCCTGCAAGTAGGAACTGGATAGCCTGCAAGTAGGAATTGGATAGCCTGCAAGTAGGAATTGGATAGCCTGCAAGTAGGAATTGGATAGCCTGCAGTATTATAATACTGTATGTATAATCGGTTTGCATATATGAGGGTTACCAAGTTGTATGTGTGTATAATGGGTTATTAGAGATGGTGTCACAATAAGGGTCTAAGAAGACTATTAGAAATCATGGGTACTAAACCCTCTAAGAGCACCGTTGGAGGTGCTGATCCAGCGGGGAAAATACAACTTGGACACCCACACGTAGATGTACATATGTGGTGTAAAAAGGGTTCTGAGAAATATTCAGTGGTCCCTTTACGGATCATTTGATAAGGTTAAAGCACTGTATGACTGTCCAACGCGTGTCAGACAAAGATTGGGGCATTTTCTATGCTTTTTAAAACAGCTTCCAACAAAAAAAATATAATCGGCACGTTAATCAGAGCCTTCATCAAGAATGAAAGGAATACCACCCCAGTAATACATTTTGAAACCAAAACCCATGCCCTGTTCCATGGGACCAATGAATGTTGAACATGATTTTCTGTCATCACCCACTCAAACATTTAACTTGCTAGGTAGAGATTGGTTAACTAAACTTAAGGCTACAATTTATTCCAGATGGCGTTTTAGTTGATATCCCCAACAAAGAAGTTCTAAACCAATTCATGAGTAGGCAAAATTGACCCACTCCCCGAGACGGAGTGGGAAACTGTCTCTCTCTCTCAGTCTATCCTGTCTCAGGTGCCGGACTCATCATGGCCAGAGCACTCCAATGACAGAGGACTGATAGACAGTGCTTAGCCCAGTTAGAATAAATGTTGATCCTGGAAAGAAACTCTAGTCTTGAGAGCTACAGTACCTTAAAAAGGAAGTTCCCTCCAAAGTGTATCTCTCCCCTTCTGAATTGGCCAATGTAATTCATAATTTTGGTGCATTACTTATTAATCTCAAAATAATAGACATTTAATGAGTGTGAAGCAGAAAGTGAATATCCAACGGAAATTGGTCATGAATATATACATTAACATTGTTAGTGTGGACTAAAACACAAACAATGAATTGGTAATAAATATTTAGAGTAACATTGTTAGGGTAGGCTAAAACACAAACAATGCCTTCCAATAAGGAGACGTTAAAAGGGGAAAATGGCCTCCTGGTGAACAGAAGTTATCATGTTTGTTTTGTTTGTTTTTAATCCTTACAACATGAGTGGCGCAGTGGTCTAAGGCACTGCATTGCAGTGCTAACTGTGCCACTAGAGATCCTGGTTCGAATCCAGGCTCTGTTGCAGCCGGCCGCGACCGAGAGACTCATGGGCGGCGCACATTTGGCCCAGCGTCGTCCAGGGTAGGGGAGGGAATGGCCGGCAGGGATGTAGCTCTGTTGATAGGGTGGGTTCGATTCCCACGGGGGGCCAGTATAAAAAAATAAATATATATATATATATGTAAGTCGCTCTGGATAAGAGCGTCTGCTAAATGACTAAAATGTAAAAGCAGAACATTGTTTGAGAGTGATCCGTGTGTTTTAGCAGTAGTGATTGAGAGGGCTTTCCTATTGGAAAGAGTAGAAGGGTCCTAGTTGAAGGAAACTGGAGACTAGTGAAAGTAACAAAGACAGTGATAAAGTCAAATGTAAAGATTCATGGTATCAGTTGAGGTCAAATCTAATGAGTGTTGACAGTATGTGAATGGTAATATATTACAACAACAAGTATGTGAATAGTAGTGGCTTTCAGATAGTACTCTATTAATGCAATATTTTAGTCATTTGAAGAAGCTAAGGTTTCAATACAAGGTCACATGACGATTGAGCCTTGGGACTGATATTAAAATAAAGGCTGCCATCTGGTGTTTGGGTTAAAGCTAGGCTTCCTGTGGACCCATAGATAAACCACCGGTGAAAGTGAGTGGTACTTACTGAACTCAGGCTGTAAAGGACACAGTGGGAAAAATTGGAACAGAGGTATGAATAATTGAATGAGACACGTTTTTTGACGATTTCCAATTACTATTTCTTAATTCAATAGTGTGAATAACACCAGTGACTTAAGTATGAAGGTAATGTCATCTAAAACAATAATCTGTCTCCAGTATGTGGAACACTGTCCAAAATTGAAGAAGATCCCAGTAAAAATGTGTATTACTGTAAAAGAAAAAGCTGATAAGCCAGCAGCAACTTTTTGAAGGCCTAGCGGGTTTGTTAAACAACAGGTTTCATATTTTGACTAGTTGATGTCCCAGGGACAGAACATATGTCAGTGCAACAGGTATATATGATAAGACCACCTGGGATAGTTTCCTTTAGAAAGTACCTATTCCGCTTAATGGGACCCTGTCCAACCCGATGTGTCTCCAGTATGATTATGTATACGCATGGTTTTATCAAGGGTTCCTGCCTAAAAAGCTCCGTTGAAAAGGGGAGGATGGTACACATAGTAGTACTGAATATTGCATTCTTAGGACTGATTAAGGTGTAGCATTGTGAAAACTAAGGACTTGTTGATTTTTTTTCACTCTTCCAGGAATGTCCACTAAGTTTTCTGATGAGTTTAACAATGATTCTGTATCTCTCCCTTTGAAATGCTTCTTGAGGCAGGTTTCTCTTGACCCTTTATAATTGATCAATAGGTGTAATTCTGATTTGGACAGGTGAGAAGGAGAGAGACAGAGCACTGCCCCTGAACTGTGAAGAAAGCACAAAGGAAGGGAGAGCTACTCTAACAACAAGGGTATGAGTGGTGTGAGGAAAACCTCTCTTCAGTCTATTTCACTTGTCACGTTCGCTCATAGACGGGACGGACCAAGGCGCAGCGTGATATGCGAACATGTTTATTAAATATTAAACACAACAACAAACAAAACGAACCGTGAAGTCCAAGGTACAACAAACAACATACCTCACACTGAACAAGATCCCACAACACCTAATTGCCAATAGGCTGCCTAAGTATGCTCCCCAATCAGAGACAACAAGCGACAGCTGCCTCTGATTGGGAAACACACCCGGCCAAAACATAGAACTACAAAACCTAGATCACAAACATAGAAAATACAACATAGAAAATCACACCCTGACTCAACAAATAAGAGTCCCCAGAGTCAGGGCGTGACATCACTCTTCCTTGAATTCCCACATGGGATACATTTTTTCCCTTATGGAGTTATCAAGGGTTATAATTATAATTGTATTTGTTATTCTGATTCGTTTATTTTTATTTCACCGGCAGAGTTTTGTTTTTGTGTGAGTCATGTGTCCAAAGGGGGAATGGTAAGAAAATAATTGTAGAATATAATGATACACACCTAAATTTACCACGATCGCAGATCAAACCTGTGTCCAATGTCTAATTTGACAAGAACACAACGCAGGAAAGCAAGTAGTGACCTCTTTGTCAAGCCTATCAGTCCCCTGGGTCCTTTTTGTAAATATGCTAATTGATTTTGTTTACATGCATGCCTGTAAAATACAAAAATATATGTTTGTAATGGTTGACAGTTACTCCAAATTGATTGAAACCTTCCCCACATCAAATGAGGAAGCAAGGACTGTGGCTAAGTTGCCTGTTACAAGACAATGTTCCACGCATAGAATTAAAAAGGTATTGTCGGATATTATTCATTCTAATCAGACAGGTTTTTTACAAGGAAGATACATTGCCGATAAAATAAGGCAAGTATTGGAAACAATAGAACATTATGGAAAATCTGAGAAACCAGGCCTGCTATTCATAGCAGACTTCGAAAAGGCATTTCATAAATTGCAGGGTGGGCCCAGGAGAGAGAGAGACAGAGAAACAGAGAAACAGAGAGAGAGAGAGAGAGAGAGAGAGAGAGAGAGAGAGAGAGAGAGAGAGAGAGAGAGAGAGAGAGAGAGAGAGAGAGAGAGAGAGAGAGAGAGAGAGAGAGAGAGAGAGAGAGAGAGAGAGAAATAGGACCTACATCACATATGCGAACCATGTACAGTGCATTGGGAAAGTATTCAGACCCCTTGACTTTTTACACATTTTGTTACGTTACATCCTCATTCTAAAATGGATTTGAATGATTTTACCCCCTCATCAATCTACACACAATACCGCATAATGACAAAGCAAAAACAGGTTTTTCGAAACAAAAATTGTAGGAAGGGTACCAAAGAATTGCTGCAGCATTGAAAGTCCCCAAGAACACAGTGGCCTCCATCATTTTTAAATGGAAGAAGTTTGGAACCACCAAGACTCTTCCTAGAGTTGGCCACCTGGCCAAACTGAGCATTCGGGGGAGAAGGGACTTGGTCAGGGAGGTGACCAAGAACCCGATGGTTACTCTGACAGAGCTCCAGAGTTCCTCTGTGGAGATGGGAGAACCTTCCAGAAGGACAACCATCTCTGCAGCACTCCACCAATCAGGCCTTTATGGTAGAGTGGCCAGACAGAAGCCACTCCCCAGTAAAAGGCACATGACAGTCCGCTTGGAGTTTGCCAAAAGGCACCTAAAGGACCCTCAGACCACGAGAAAGAAGATTCTCTGGTCTGATGAAACCAAGATTGAACTCTTTGGAGCGTTGAGTCTGGAGGAAACCTGGCACCATCCCTAGGGTGAAACATGGTGGTGGCAGCATCATGCTGTGGGGATGTTTTTCAGCGGTAGGGACTGGGAGACTAGTCAGGATCGAGGGAAAGATGAATGGAGCAAAGCACAGAGAGATCCTTGATGAAAACCTGCTCCAGAGCACTCAGAACCTCAGACTGGGGCAAAGGTTCACCTTCCAACATGACAACGACCCTAAGCACACAGCCAAGAAAACGCAGGAGTGGCCCAGCCAGAGCCCGGACTTGAACCTGATCGAACATCTTTGGAGAGACCAGCTGTGCAGTGACGCTCCCCACCCAACCTAACAGAGCTTGAGAGGATCTGCAGAGAAGAATGGGAGAAACTCCCCAAATACAGATGTGCTAAGCTTGTAGCATCATACCCAAGAAGACTCGAGGCTGTAATCACTGCCAAAGGTGCTTCAACAAAGTACTGAGTAAAGGGTCTGAATAGTTACAGTTGAAGTCGGAAGTTAGGTTGGAGTCATTAAAACTCGTTTTTCAACCACTCCACACATTTCTTGTTAACAAACTATCGTTTTGGCAGGTCAGTTAGGGCATCTACTTTGTGCATGACACGAGTAATTTTTCCAACAATTGTTTACAGACAGATTATTTCACTTATAATTCACTGTATCACAATTCCAATGGGTCAGAAGTTTACATACACTAAGTTGACTGTGCCTTTAAACAGCTTGGAAAATTCCAGAAAATGATTTCATGGCTTTAGAAGCTTCTGATAGGCTAATTGACATAATTTGAGTCTATTGGAGGTGTACCTGTGGATGTATTTCAAGGCCTACCTTCAAACTCAGTGCCTCTTTGCTTGACATCATCGGAAAATCAAAATAAATCAGCCAAGACCTCAGAAAAAAATGGTAGACCTCCACAAGTCTGGTTCATCCTTGGGTGCAATTTCCAAACGCCTGAAGGTACCATGTTCATCTGTACAAACAATAGTACGCAAGTATAAACACCATGGGACCATGCAGCCGTCATACCGCTCAGGAAGGAGATGTGTTCTGTCTCCTAGAGATGAACGTACTTTGGTGCGAAAAAATGCAAATCAATCCCAGTACAACAGCAAAGGACCTTGTGAGGGTGGTGCGGTCTGCCGAACACATTACCGGTGGCAAACTACCCGCCCTCCAAGACACCTACAGCACCCGATGTCACAGGAAGGCCAAAAAGATCATCAAGGACATCAACCACCCGAGCCACTGCCTGTTCACCCCGCTATCATCCAGAAGGCGAGGTCAGTACAGGTGCATCAAAGCTGGGACCGAGAGACTGAAAAACAGCTTCTATCTCAAGGCCATCAGACTGTTAAATAGCCATCACTAGCACATTAGAGGCTGCTGCTGCCTATTGAAATCACTGGCCACTTTAAGAAATGGAACACTAGTCACTTTAATAATGTTTACATATCTTGCATTACTCATCTCATATGTATATACTGCATTCTATTCTATAATATTCTACTGTATCTTAGTCCATGCCCCTCTGTCATTGCTTTTCCATATATGTATATATTCTTAAATTCCATTCCTTACTAGTATTGTGTGTATTGGGTATATGTTGTGAATTTGTTAGATATTACTTGTTAAATATTACTGCACTGTCGGAGCTAGAAGCATAAGCATTTCGCTACACCCGCTATAACATCTGCTAAACACGTATATGTGACAAATAACATTTGATTTGATTTGATTTGAAGATGGTGGAGGAAACAGGTACAAAACTATCTATATCCACAGTAAAACCAGTCCTATATCGACATAACCTGAAAGGCCGCTCAGTAAGGAAGATGCCACTGCTCCAAAACCACCATAAAAAAGCCAGACTACGGTTTGCAACTGCACATGGGGACAAAGATCGTACTTTTTGGAGAAATGTCCTCTGGTCAGATGAAACAAAAATAGAACTGTTTGTCAAAAAATGACCATCGTTATGTTTGGAGGATCTTGCAAGCCGAAGATCACCATCCCAACCGTGAAGCACTGGGGTGGCAGCATCATGCTGTGGGGGTGCTTTGCTGCAGGAGGGACTGGTGCACTTCACAAAATAGATGGCATCATGAAGAAGGAAAATTACGTGGATATATTGAAGCAACATCTCAAGACATCAGTCAGGAACTTAAAGCTTGGTCGCAAATGGGTCTTCCAAATGAACAATGACCCCAAGCATACTTCCAAAGTCGTGGCAAAATGGCTTAAGGACAACAAAGTCAAGGTATTGGAGTGGCCATCACAAAGCCCTAACCTCAATCCTATAGAAAAGTTGTGGGCAGAACTGAAAAACCTTGTGAGAGCAAGGAGGCCTACAAACCTGACTCAGTTACACCAGCTCTGTCAGGAGGAATGGGCCAAACTTCACCCAACTTATTGTGGGAAGCTTGTGGAAGTCTACCCGAAATGTTTGACCCAAGTTAAACAATTTAAAGGCAATGTTACCAAATACTAATTGAGTGTATGTAAACTTCTGACTCACTGGGAATGTGATTAAAGAAATAAAAGCTGAAATAAATCATTCTCTCTACTATTATTCTGACATTTCACATTTTTTAAATAAAGTGGTGATCCTAACTGACCTAAAACAGGGAATTTGTACTAGGATTAAATGTCAGGAATTGTGAAAAACTGAGTTTAAATGTATTTGGCTAAGGTGTATGTAAACTTCCGACTTCAACTGTATGTAAATGTGATGTTTCAGTTTTTGCTTTCTCGTTACGGGGTATTGTGTGTAGATTGATGATGAAAAACAAAACAATTTAATGAATTTTAGAATAAGGCTTTAACGTAACAGAATGTGGAAAAAATCAAGGGGTCCGAATACTTTCCGAATGCACTGTACATTGTGTCTGTCTGTATATATATATATATATATATATATATACTCTATATGAAGTAGTACGTGAATGCAACTTTCAGAACTACTGTCTAAAAAGTATACAAAAGTACCAGAGAATATCTTTAAGTAATAAGAGCAGAGTTTGGAACCATTCAGGAAACCATTCAGGAAACCATTCAGGGAACAGAACCGGAAAAGAGCCACATTTTTCTACAGGAACGAAAGTGATGTACAGTGGGGAAAAAAAGTATTTAGTCAGCCACCAATTGTGCAAGTTCTCCCACTTAAAAAGATGAGAGAGGCCTGTAATTTTCATCATAGGTACACGTCAACTATGACAGACAAAATGAGAAAAAAAAATCCAGAAAATCACATTGTAGGATTTTTTATGAATTTATTTGCAAATTATGGTGGAGAATAAGTATTTGGTCAATAACAAAATTTTCTCAATACTTTGTTATATACCCTTTGTTGGCAATGACACAGGTCAAACGTTTTCTGTAAGTCTTCACAAGGTTTTCACACACTGTTGCTGGTATTTTGGCCCATTCCTCCATGCAGATCTCCTCTAGAGCAGTGATGTTTTGGGGCTGTTGCTGGGCAACACAGACTTTCAACTCCCTCCAAAGATTTTCTATGGGGTTGAGATCTGGAGACTGGCTAGGCCACTCCAGGACCTTGAAATGCTTCTTACGAAGCCACTCCATTGTTGCCCGGGCGGTGTGTTTGGGATCATTGTCATGCTGAAAGACCCAGCCACGTTTCATCTTCAATGCCCTTGCTGATGGAAGCAGGTTTTCACTCAAAATCTCACAATACATGACCCCATTCATTCTTTCCTTTACACGGATCAGTCGTCCTGGTCCCTTTGCAGAAAAACAGCCCCATAGCATGATGTTTCCACCCCCATGCTTCACAGTACGTATGGTGTTCTTTGGATGCAACTCAGCATTCTTTGTCCTCCAATCACGACGAGTTGAGTTTTTACCAAAAAGTTCTATTTTGGTTTCATCTGACCATATGACATTCTCCCAATCCTCTTCTGGATCATCCAAATGCACTCTAGCAAACTTCAGACGGGCCTGGACAAGTACTGGCTTAAGCAGGGGGACACGTCTGGCACTGCAGGATTTGAGTCCCTGGCGGCGTAGTGTGTTACTGATGGTAGGCTTTGTTACTTTGGTCCCAGCTCTCTGCAGGTCATTCACTAGGTCCCCCCGTGTGGTTCTGGGATTTTTGCTCACCGTTCTTGTGATCATTTTGACCCCACGGGGTGAGATCTTGCGTGGAGCCACAGATCGAGGGAGATTATCAGTGGTCTTGTATGTCTTCCATTTCCTAATAATTGCTCCCACAGTTGATTTCTTCAAACCAAGCTGCTTACCTATTGCAGATTCAGTCTTCCCAGCCTGGTGCAGGTCTACAATTTCATTTCTAGTGTCCTTTGACAGCTCTTTGGTCTTGGCCATAGTGGAGTTTGGAGTGTGACTGTTTGAGGTTGTGGACAGGTGTCTTTTATACTGATAACAAGTTCAAACAGGTGCCATTAATACAGGTAACGAGTGGAGGACAGAGGAGCCTCTTAAAGAAGAAGTTACAGATCTGTGAGAGCCAGAAATCTTGCTTATTGTAGGTGACCAAATACTTATTTTCCACCATAATTTTCAAATAAATTCATTAAAAATCCTACAATGTGATTTTCTGGATTTTTTTTTCTCTCAATGTGTCTGTCATAGTTGACGTGTATAAATGAATATCTTTAAGTAATAAGAGCAGAGTTTGGAACCATTCAGGAAACCATTCAGGAAACCATTCAGGAAACCATTCAGGGAACAGAACAGGAAACCATTCAGGGAACCATTCAGGAAACCATTCAGGAAACCATTCAGGGAACCATTCAGGAAACCATTCAGGAAACCATTCAGGAAACCATTCAGGGAACAGAACAGGAAACCATTCAGGAAACCATTCAGGAAACCATTCAGGAAACAGAACAGGAAACCATTCAGGAAACCATTCAGGAAACCATTCAGGAAACCATTCAGGAAACAGAACAGGAAACCATTCAGGAAACCATTTAGGGAACCATTCAGGAAACCGGAAAAGAGACACATTTTTCGACAGGAACGAAAGTGATCTATACTGTTCTGGAACAGAACTGCTTTTTAAAAGCATGGGAACAGGTTAATAACGTCCTTTTACGTTCCAGGCATTCATTTCCAGTCGCACAAAAAACACAATAAATCTCCTATTCAAAGCCCTCAATCTTATTCCTGTCTGCCTGGCTGCCAGCTGAACATGCCACCGTGTAGGTTACCTGCCCCTCCTCTCTGAAGCCTTGTCTACTATCTTACTAGCTACTGACATTACAAGCGTGATTCAGAAATTAGGGAGAGAGCTTTTTAATTAGAGAATGGATTAACTTTTTCTACGCTAGTCAATTGTTTCACATTTTGATTTCTTAACTACAAAAAGGTAAGACGTGTTCTTATTTTATTTCTAGTGCTGCTCTGCACACACAAGCTTGTCGGCGCTAGCTAGCGAGTTTTGGTCCAACGTTAAACAAACTCTCTGAAGTTCAAAGACATTCAAAGTTCATTCATAGAAGCCGGTCCTCCGTAGGTATAATTCTGTGGGCCTAATTCTGATAATACCCAAGATGCACTTCAACGCAAGCCTCCTCCTCCTCCACCCTCTCTCACTCTCTCCCCACTTGCAAAATTTCAGTCGCATCTCGCGCCCTACACTTGTCTGTCGAGTGCAAGTAAACAACTATAGCTTTTGGCCGCTACCCGCAGTGATTGGTGAAGTTATTTAATGGTTATTTTTTTTGGGGGGGGGGGGGGGGGGTTTAGAACTTTATCATGCTGGTCGAAACAGTGCAACGGAACAAAATAAATAATGGTTCTGTTCAGAACGAAACGATTGGAAAGTAAATTAAGTTCCAACCCATGAATAGGAATTATAATGGTTATACTGGTTATAACCTTAATGAGGGTAATGAGGGTAATGGGGGTTATGACATTTCACTCCTATGTCTATATCACATTTGTTTTTATAAAAAGTACAAAAGAGAACGTAATTCTGTAAATATATATATATATATTTTAAATTGTTGGGAGACATCTTTCACTACACAACCATTGATCCAAAATATAAGTTTACTGTGAAATACACTACATGACCAAAAGTGTGTGGCTGGACACCTGCTGGTCCAACATCTCATTTCAAAATCATGGGCATTAATATGGAGTTGGTCCCCCCCTTTGCTGCTATAACAGCCTCCAATCTTCTGGGAAGGCTTTCCACTAGATGTTGGAACATTGCTGCGGGGACTTTCTTCCATTCAGCCACAAGAGCATTAGTGAGGTCGGGCACTGATGTTGGGCGATTAGGCCTGGCTCGCAGTCGGCTTTTCCAATGAATCCCAAAGTTGTTAATTAGTAATAGTCAAATGTATTTTACCAAAGAGAAGACAAAACGTAATGTGAGCATTGCATTGTGAAAAGCAAGTTATTTATATGAACATTTTATTGCATGTATTTCTAGATGAAACACTGATTAAGTTTACTGAATAAGTGACTATGATTTTGTGTGTTGTATTTAGTCAATTGAAAATGTGCTTAGTTTTAAGTTTTGTACTAAATGTGAAAATTGCACCAAAGCACTTTAAAGAAACTGTAATGCATAGGCCTAGAACAGAGTTGAGGTCAATTCCATTTCAATTCTGGAAGTACACTGAAATTCAAATTCCCATCCCCTTCAATGCTTTTCAATGAGAACAATTTGGAATTTGGAATTGGAATACTTCGGATTGACTTGAATTGAAATGGAATTGACCCCAACCCTGGGCTACAGTACACTCTGAGAAAAAAAGCCTTCCAAAAGGGTTCTTCGGCTGTCCCCATAGGAGAACGCTTTTGGTTCCAGGTAGAACCCTTTTGGGTTCCATGTAGAACCCTCTGTGGAAAGGGTTCTGCATGGAACTCAGAAGGGTTCTACCTGGAACCCAAAGGGTTCTACCTGGAACCAAAAAGGGTTCTCCAATGGGGTCAGCCCCCTTTTAGTTTTTTTTCTAAGAGTGTATGTCAGGTTCTAACTGCTATATCACTGTTACCATAGAGATCCTTTTCTATGTTCTGAATGTAATTCTATCACTGTTACCATAGAGATACTATTCTAGGTTCTGAATGTAATTCTATCACTGTTACCATAGAGATACTATTCGATCCTAATTCATGGATTTAATATGACTGGGAGTATAGATATGCATCTGTTGGTCACCGATTCCTTAAAAGAAATGGGCCTCACAATGGGCCTCAGGATCTCGTCACAGTATTTCTGTGCATTCAAATTGCCATCGATAAAATGTAACTGTGTTTGTTCTCTGTAGCTTATGCCTGCCCATACCATAACCCCACCGCCACCATGGGGCACTCTGTTCACAACGTTGACATCAGCAAACCGCTCGCCCCCACACAACGACATACACGTGGTCTGCGGTTGTGAGGCTGGTTGGACGTACTGCTAAATTCTCTAAAGCAACGTTGGAGGCGGCTTATGGTAGAGAAATTACCATTAAATTGTCTGGCAACTGCTCTGGTTGCATGCCAATTGCACGCTCCCTCAAAAGATGAGACATCTGCGGCATTGTGTTGTGTGACAAAACTGCACATTTTAGAGTGGCCTTTTATTGTCTCCAGCACAAGGTGCACCTGTGTAATGATCATGCTGTTTAATCAGCTTCTTGAAATGCAACACCTGTCAGGTGGATGGATTATTTTAGCAAAGGAGAAATGTTCACTAACAAGGATGTAAAAACCAATTTGTGCACATTTGAGAGAAATAAGCTTTTGTGTGTGTGGAACATTTCTGGAATCATTTATTTCAGCTCATGAAACATGGGACCAACACTTTACATGTTGAGTTTATATTTTTGTTCAGTGTATGTTCTGAATAATTCTATGACTGTTACCATAGAGATACTATTCTAGGTTCTGAATGTAATTCTATGACTGTATGTATAAATCTTCTTCCCAACTGAAGGAATTAAACAACTGTAAGGAATGAAGCCTTTGAGAGTTTAAAGGTTTGTCCGTGTGGTGTTTAAATGTGACCTCAGATACTGTACAAATACACACGCACACACACACTAATCGCAAACCCTTTCAGTGTGTGTGTGTCTGTGTGTGTGTCTGTGTGTGTGTGTGTGTCGGTATGAACACTGTTATAATGAAAATCCCTTTGTGAAACAGACCTGGAGATATTTATTGTTTTTTGATCGATCAGCAAAGTGATCGGTGATAGATTGATGAGATGGTGAGGTCAGGGTTCTCCATGTGTTCTCCCAGTACAGGGTTCTCCATGTGTTCTCCCAGTACAGGGTTCTCCATGTGTTCTCCCAGTACAGGGTTCTCCATGTGTTCTCCCAGTACAGGGTTCTCCATGTGTTCTCCCAGTACAGGGTTCTCCATGTGTTCTCCCAGTACAGGGTTCTCCATGTGTTCTCCCAGTACAGGGTTCTCCATGTGTTCTCCCAGTACAGGGTTCTCCATGTGTTCTCCCAGATGCTTCATCCCAAATGGAAACCTATTACATATTTAGTGCACTACTTTTGACCATACCTGCACTACATAGGGAATAGTGTGCCACTAGGGAAACAATCACTAAGAATGATTAGTTATTCCAGACAGAGAAACACTCCTCCCTACCTCCATTACTCTCTGACTCCTTCACTCTGAGAACCGCATCACTCTCTGACTCCTTCACTCTGAGAACCCCATTCCTCTATCCTCCTTCACCCTGAGAACCCCATTCCTCTATCACTCCTTCCCTCTGAGAACCCCATTCCTCTGACTCCTTCACTCTGAGAACCCCATTCCTCTATCCTCCTTCACTCTGAGAACCCCATTCCTCTATCCTCCTTCACCCTGAGAACCCCATTCCTCCATCACTCCTTCACCCTGAGAACCCCATTCCTCTATCCTCCTTCACTCTGAGAACCCCATTCCTCTATCCTCCTTCACCCTGAGAACCCCATTCCTCTCTCACTCCTTCACCCTGAGAACCCCATTCCTCCATCACTCCTTCACCCTGAGAACCCCATTCCTCCATCACTCCTTCACTCTGAGAACCCCATTACATACATACATGTTCCAGACAGAGAAACACTCAAGGAAGTTGTTTATCTATTTTGTTGTGCTGTTGTTACATTTGTATTGCTGATTCGTGTCCGATAAACGTGTTGTTGCGTCATCTGCGACGTACATCATGAGCAAAGTCATTGTATTGTATCAGTTCCCTTCCCCTGTGAGAACCACAAGCGCGGGCTGACTTGGCTTTGCTGTCCTGCAGCCGAAGCCTGCCAGCAGCCGACCTACCACCAACACAATGTAGACAAATGCATGTCTCTTCTGGAAGATACCGTAGCCGAGGGAAGTAGGGTTGCTGACGTTGCTGCAGCACCCCCTGGTGGTGAAAGGGTAAAACTACAATACTTTGAGGCGTTGCAAAACAATAGAAATATAATAACCAGTTGCAAATGATCATGGGAGTAGCGGTTAGAAAAAAACATGAGGTATTTATATATGGGCCCCATTCAGCAAGATTTTGTAAGCGGTGCGCTCATGATATGGTCTTAGCTATTCAGTTGTGAGGGTTTGGAGTTGGACACGTGCTCTGCTGTACGATAAGACAGTTTGAGTTAAGACGGGTCCCTCTCTCTCCCTCTCTGTCTCTCTCCCGTCTCCCATAGGCGGCTCGTGAGTTTCAAGTTTGGGGAAGCTAATTTTCACCATAAAAATGCACCTTTATAATAAAGCATTCCAAGCATCCATCATCGCATTGTAAGACTAATGTAATACAGCATAAGGTGATGAGTAGATTGAGTTATGGTATTATCCCAAATTATGGCAATCACTGTTGGCAAAACAGACTGTGGTTTTCAATGCATGGCTGAGCATGTAGTGGCAGAGAGTAGGCCTAGCTTATAGGCTATATCAGATACGTTTCTTCAATGCATGGCTGAGCATGTAGTGTCAGAGAGTAGGCCTAGCTTATAGGCTATATCAGATACGTTTCTTCAATGCATTTTTCTGGATTTTCTTGTTGTTATTCTGTCTCTCACTGTTCAAATAAACCTACCATTAAAATTATAGACTGATCATTTCTTTGTCAGTGGGCAAACGTACAAAATCAGCAGGGGATCAAATACTTTTTTCCCCCTCACTGTATATCAGATACGTTTCTTCAATGCATGGCTGAGCATGTAGTGTCAGAGAGTAGGCCTAGCTTATAGGCTATATCAGATACGTTTTTCTTCTTCTTCCTTTTTGTCTTTATAAACACGTCTTGCAATTCTACTACACTTTATGTCTGGAGACATTAGCAGAATCTGTTTTAATACTACAATAATGAAAGTATAGTCTCTCTCTCTGTGTGAATATCAAGTGATCTGGAGCAGTGTTCCCAATAGTCTTCCACTTCTATTAGTTAATTATTCTAAACTTGGTGAAAAGGGAAAAATATCAAATAAGGAGCATGGCGTCCTCACACTCTCTCACCTTCCCCACGTAGGCGTACTGGCCCACTAGTCTATCAAGCAACACAGCATTGGGCCCAACGAGTTGAAGAGGTGCTTTCCACTACTGTTAGTGAATCTCTTCCCGAATCTTGGCTAATGGTCACATTGTTAACCTGCAAATGCTTTATTATAAAGGTGATTTTTATAATACAGAGAGAGGTGGAAGCTTGAAAACTGAATCCAGGCTGACAATGCAGGGCTGCGTTCAGGACATAAAAACGTAATAGAACGTTCAGTACATTAAAACGTAATAGAACGTTCAGTTGAATAGAAATGGTGCTGGACTGAACAACCAGTTGAAAAAACGGGGAGCGGTTGGGTTGTGGGTTCAAAATGCACCGTTGCCCTTTAAATACGTCACTCATTGCTTCAAGCCACACCGGCACACCCACCGAACGGAGCAAATGTATCTCAAAGTCTGTTCAAGAAAGTACAAGAACGTTTTGAGAAAACGTGTCGTTCAGTTCCAACCATTCCGTAACGTAGCAAACGTCCAAGCGAACTGAACGTACCCCTGGTGAACTGTGTGTAGGACACTAGGGCTGCATTTACATGGACAGCCCAATTCTGATCATTTTTACACTCATTGGTATTTTGACCAATCAGATCAGCTCTTAAAAAGAGCAGATGTGAAAAGATATGATAAGATTGGTCAAAAGATATCAGAATTGGGGTGCCTGTGTAAAAACAGCCTAATTTGAGTGAGTGAGTGAAACAGAGAGAGAGAGAGAGAGAGAGAGAGACAGAGACAGAGAGAGAGAGAGAGAGAGAGAGAGAGAGAGAGAGAGAGAGAGAGAGAGAGAGAGAGAGAGAGAGAGAGAGAGAGAGAGAGAGAGAGAGAGAGAAAGAAAAGATTGAGTGGGGAAATATAGAGAGAAGGATGGAAGCCAACATTCTAACTTTCTTTGTCATTGCTGGTTTTTAACGTAATAATTCTTGAAATCTGATCATTCGCTTTCGATTGATTAGGGACATGCTTTGTGTCCTGTAAAAATCTCACATTGTCTAACAATGATCAAATGATATCCAACAGGGGAGTTTTCATTCCTTGTTCAGCCTCACTTGAACCAGGAAAAACACATTTTAATATTCCCCTTTTTTCCAAGTCCAAAGACAACAAAGAGTCTCATTGTTGAGCTGCTATCAATCATTAAATAAATCAAACAGATTTTTCTACACTTCAGTGTAAGACATAAAGACAGAGCAGATTCTCACTACCAGGGTAGCAGGTTAATGTCCTCTACCTGTTGCTTACAAAAGGTGCAATCTCTTTTTCACAACACACACAGACACATTCAAATGTTATTTCATTATTGTTAATGAGAAGGATGAAACATACATACATTCAAAAATAATATTGTAATCAAAGTGAGTCTAGACTAAGCATGTAAACACACCAATTATTTTAAAGATTTGTTTCAAAATACATTTGTATGAAGTTGATCCGGAGATTAACATGATATATATATTCTTGAATTATCATGTATGATGTCGATCACAGCTTGAATTTCAGGTCAGGTCAAATCTAATCTCAACACCCAAAACCAAATCAGCTACTCTGTTATATTCTTTATGAATCAATTGGTTGCAATTGCAATTTCAATTTAATCCTCCAGAAATGACAGAACAAATAATGCAACAAATATTGTGGTTAAATTCAAATATACTAATTGACAAAAAACCTTTATTTTTTGACAGAATGTTTAAAAAAGGTATAATCTTCGTAAATGATATCATTGGTAGGACTGGTGGAGTTATGACGCACATGCAGCTAACAAAAACATATGGAAATGTCTGCTCTACCCAAAATTACAACCAAATAATTGCAGCCTTACCGCAAAAATGGAAGAGGAAAGTGGAAGGGGGAGAAAGTAAGGAACTTGTCTGTCAGCCTTGCATTAAAGAACATAATTGGTTAAGGAAAACTGTGATAAATAAAAAAGTATATCAGTTTCACTTAAGGACCAAAGGATTGACAGCCGTCCCATATAGATTGCAAAATAGTTGGGAAGAGATCTTTGATGTACCGATCCCATGGCATAGTGTTTATGAACTGACACGCAAAACGACACCGGATTCAAAAATTAGAATCTTTCAATTTAAATTATTATATAAAATTCTTGCTACCAATATAATGTTATTTATATGGGGGATACAATCTTCCCAGCTCTGCAGATTTTGCTGTGAAGAGACGGAATCATTGGATCATTTGTTTTGGTTCTGTCCATTTGTAGCTTGTTTTTGGACACAGGTCCAGGAATGGCTAAAGGATTGCAATATTTACCTGGAACTAACCTTGCAGATAGCATTACTGGGTGATCTGAAAAGCCATAGTCAATCAATCAATAATCAATAATATAATAATACTTTTAGCAAAACTGTTTATTTTTAATTCACAATCTGTAGAAGCAATGAGAATAGAAAGGTTCAGAACTTTTGTAAAACATCACAGTACGGTTGAAATATATATGGCAAATAGAAATCCTATATGGATGGTGTTAAGAGATAGATGGGAGGTATTGAATAGAGTTGAAGGATGGGACTAATAACAAATAACAACAAATAATAACAAAGATAGCTAATAATGTAAAGCATACTGTGTCCATAATAAGTATATAGGTTGTATGTTGGGAGCTTTTGGGAAGGAGCACAGTTAGAAAGATATGGCATATAGAAGCAAACCGGATGGACATCATGAAAATTATCGGAGAGGTTGAGAGTAGAAGAAGTTCAGGAGCAAAAAAATAAAAAATAAAAATAATAATAATAATATATATATATATATATATATATAATAGAATTATTGTAAAAGTAACTCTGTCCATAAGGTGTAGATAGTAAGTATAGACCGGAAGTAGAGGCCTGGGCATTGTTGTTCACTAATTTACTCCAAGTAGGGAAAGGATGGTGGGGTTGAAAAGTAATAAAGGGGAGTATATATATATAAAAAAAAAAAAAAAAAAAAAAAACATGGGGGATTGGAAGTGATGCAGACAATTACATTGATAGAAGATACAATCTATCTGCAATATTAAGCTGATCCATTCCCCCCCCCCCAAAAAAAAAGATTTAAAAAAAAAAGATTTTTTTTTTTTTTTTTTTAAATAAATAAATAATAAAAGTAAAATATAAAGAAAAAATAAGAAAATAAGAAAAGTCAAAACAAAAACAAGAATCAATTGGTAAATATAATGTCTGTAAACGTCCAAAAATGGATACAGTAATCACAGATTGCCTCTTTAACAAGAGATATAGCGTTACAAATAATAGGTGGAGTGGTTCTACATTAAGCATGGTAGAACAGTACTGTGCTGATTGGTCAGAAAGTATTGAAACTCAGGTCAGATTAAACCAGGACCATTATTACCTACTTGGCCTGACGGAGTCACGTGTTACAACATCCTCATCACCAGCACAGAACACAATATAACAGGTAGGTAATGACCTTTGATCCCCACAGAGGAACAGACACAATCATCATCATAGACACAATGGTCATGTACATCTTCATCCATGAGGCGCTGCGCTATTGAACACTGATCCGGGAACACCTGGACACCACCACCTGGGTAATGCTGGTTCAACATCTCATACAGCTCTGCCGTAGTGTTTGAGGGCAATGTTTTCCCCTTTACATACTCTTTGTTCTCACCCCAGTGTGCTCCGGCCACCCACTGTCCCTGGTTGTTGTTGTAACAGCAGTAGGCTGTCCACAGGAGAGATGGGATGTTCACTCGGTTCTTCAGTTTGTTGTTCGTACTGGGCACTGCTCCAGTCACCACATAGGCCTTTATGTTGTTGTTAGCATCAGTACAGTTATCCTTAAGAGTATTTCTGACCTTACACTCCATTTTGTTCCAGCTGCCCCCGTTGAAGGACTCCACCTGGGGAACGATGTTGGTCAGGGTAAAGGTGGACTTCTGAGTTTCAAGGTCATGAGCATGTGAACATGGAAAGAGGTGACCTCTGTTCACCCCTTTTTCTTTTATTGAGTCCTTATAGTCGTTGTTCCCAGCCTGGTGATCTGGAGACTGTCCCTTATCCTTACTCATTTCAGGGCTGTTTTTTATGTTGTTGAGCTGCAGGAAACAACAATCATACATTCATTCATTCACAACTAGTCTGTACAATTAACCCTATTATCTGTTCAATTAACCCTATTTTGTGGTGGGGGGGGGGGGGGGGGGGGGGGGGGGGGGGGGGGGGGTCACGATCCACAATCAAGACAATCAATCAAGTCTCTATACCCTCTATAATGGTAGTTCTATATTCTGTTAACATTACTGCTATATATCACAGACAGTTAACAAATACAAATGTTATGTTATGTGACAAAACATTAGGCCTACCTGGGGCTCGATCATCCAGGGTTGATTTGGTCTGCCTTTAGGAGGAGGACCAGTGATGGTGTAGGCTGAGAACACAGGGATCTTGTTGGTCGTGTCGTAGAGAGTTGCAAACCTGTAGCTGTTCTTGTACTTCTGGCAAATCAGCTTGTAGCGGTTCGGGTCCTTGACTGTCCCACCAACCAAAATACCCGGGAGACTTGGAGTTGTCCCCTCCAGGAAGAAATCACTGCACTCTTTAACTTCGCTGAACTTCCCCACTACATGAGAGAGAGAAGGAGGAAGGAGAGAGAGGAGGAGGAGAGTAGAGAGATGATTCAATACCCCCATCATCACCTGAAGACTGGACACCACAGAGACAAAGATGAAGTTACAGAGACCAGTTGGTAGACTGGAGACTGCTGAGCTGAGACAAGACAGACTGCTTTAAATAGGTTTTCAGAGACCAGTTGGTAGACTGGAGCCTGCTGAGCTGAGACAAGACAGACTGCTTTAAATAGGTTTTCAGAGACTCCTCCTTCAGATGTCAAGACAGATGGGGTTGATTTGCATAAACTCCTCCTCTAACACACTTACTGGAATCCAGACAATTGTATATGTTTGTACAACTGAAAGCAATCAAATGTCAATCAACTTTCCATGTCTGATTTAGCCTCTAACACGCTAACTGGAAACCAGAAGATTGCATATAATGGATGTTTAATTTACTGGTGTTGTTTATGTTGGTGTATTCTGTAGTCTGACCACTGCTGAGTTTATTTCCAGTAATAGAAGTAGTTCACAGTAAGAGTTGACAAGGCTGTGTATGTAGTGTTAGAAAATGTGCTTCCTAACAACACTGTGGTCAGAGCAGCACTGGACTGATTAACACCTCAGCAGCTGTAGATTCTTCAGTTGAGGAGGCCTTTTCTCAGTTCTTATTATGAAAATGTTATTTACAGTGCCCTCCACTATTATTGGCACCCCTGTTTAAGATGTGGTCGATGACTTCCAAAAATTCTCCTTTTTTTTTAAACAACATAGAACCCAAATGCAAAAAAAGAGAAAAATCCAACCTTTTATTTAAGTACATTACTTTGGTGGTAAAAAAAAAATCTCACATTTAGAAAAAAATAAACTTGAAATCATGTGTCCCACAATTATTGGCACCCCTAACAATTCCGCTGAAAATTTTAATTGATTTTTTACAAATATATTTTTCTGTAGTTGCTAAAGTTGGTCAGGGTATCTAGGAACTTTTAATTAGTAATTCATGACTTCCTGTTTCCCTGGGGTATAAATATGACGTGACACAGAGGCCTAATTCTCTTACCCATTTGTCAACATGGCAAAGACAAGAGAACACACCATTCAAGTAAGGCAGATTTGTGTCGACCTTCATAAGTCAGGCAATGGCTACAAGAAAATAGCCACTTGCCTTAACTTGCCCGTATCTACAGTCAGAGGAATCATTAAGAAGTTTAAAACAACTGGAACAGTGACAAACAAGGCTGGAAGAGGTCCCAAGTTTATCTTGCCACAACGCACAGTGAGGAGGATGGTAAGAGAAGTAAAAAAAAGTCCTAAGCTCACTGTCACAGAATTGCATCAAAGAGTGGCATCTTGGGGTCACAAAGTCTCCAAAACAACCATCAGACGCTCTCTACATGCCAACAAACTGTTTGGGAGGCATGCAAGGAAAAAGCCTTTTCTCACTAACACTCACAAACGTAAACGTCTGGAGTTTGCTAAGCGGCACTGGGACTTCAACTGGGATCGTGTGCTTTGGTCAGATGAGACTAAGATTGAGCTTTTTGGCAACAAACACTCTAAGTGGGTCTGGCGTAAAACAAAAGATGAGTATGCCGAAAAGCACCTCATGCCCACCGTGAAGTATGGTGGAGGATCTGTGATGCTGTGGGCCTGTTTCTCTTCCAAAGGCCCTGGGAGCCTTGTTAGGGTGCATGGCATTATGAACGCTTTGAACTACCAGGACATTTTAAATAAAAACCTGATGGCCTCTGCCAGAAAGCTGAAGATGGGTCGTCATTGGGTCTTTCAGCAGGATAATGATCCAAAACATGTGGCAAAATCTACACAAAAATGGTTCAGCAGTCACAAACTCAAGGTCCTCCCATGGCCATCTCAGTCCCCAGACCTCAACCCAATCGAAAACCTGTGGGGCGAGCTAAAGAGGAGAGTGCATAAGAGAGGACCCAGGACACTGGATGATCTAGAAAGATTGTGCAAAGAAGAATGGTCAAAGATCCCTCTCTCTGTGTTCTCCAATCTTGTGAAATGTTATAGGAGGAGATTAAGTGCTGTCTTGTTGGCAAAAGGGGGTTGTACAAAGTATTAACATCAGGGGTGCCAATAATTGTGGGACACATGATTTCAAGTTTTTTTTTTTCTAAATGTGTGATTTTTTTTTTTTACACCATAGTAATGTACTTAAATAAAAGGTTGGATTTTTCAATTTTTTTGCATTTGGGTTCTATGTTGTTTAAAAAAAAGGAGAATTTTTGGAAGTCCTCGACCACATCTTAAACAGGGGTGCCAATAATTGTGGAGGGCACTGTAAGTTAGATGAATAATATTGCTATGCAAAAAACACACATATCTCGGCTACGATTACACACTAAGTATGTTCCTAGGATATACCAGTCGTTTACAATTCAACCAAAAGTGGCGGACATTAAATGTTACAATTGACCCAGTAGGTGAATGTTCCACAGATCAATAATTTAAAAAAAGGAGAGGCGGCAAGTATGTTTACTTTAGGGCCTCAAACCCCTTTTTTTGTCCATAAAACTAAAAGTAATTAATGGATTTAAACAAAACCTCTTGGGCATGTAGAGACACTGACCAAGCATTAGCACCTTGAATAAGAGCTTTAAGTGGTTTCTAATTGGAGTTATTTAGCGGTTACAACTGACCCTGTGTTACTTTGTTCCCCAGGCTACCCTACCTTCATGTAGAATATTTAAAGTGACTGATTTGCTTAAGTAAAACATTTGTAACTTCTTCAACTACCATAAACATTTTAAAAGAACTGAAGCAGGTCACACAATTTTACTTAATGTAAAATTACCTTTCTATTTGGTATTTAAAGGTGTGGCCATTTATTTGATAATTGTTTACATAAAGTGTTGCCTTGAATGTTGGCTTGTATGACGTGTGATATACTATGAATCAATGTCTTATTTCATGAAACTACAGAAATCCTTTGTTTCAGGGAAACATTATATTTATTTACTCATGCATGTGGGGAGGAGTGCCCTTTTCTGTCCAATGAGGTCATTTCCTGTGCCACATACAGAGGAGTTTATCCAACCAAACCCAACTTATCCAGTCCTGACCACTAATTAAAACCAGACAGGACTCGCTCTAGGCCAGGTCCTTTGTTCACTTCATACACTTCTCCCAGATATCATCACAGAAAGGTTAATCATTTAGTTAGATAATGTTTACCCAGTGGCATCCTGAGGCATTGATAGACCATGAGAAAAGAAAAACAACTCTCAATGCACTGTTGCTGACCTCGGCTGGCAACTGTCGGGAGAAGGAGGGACAGGGGGAAAAAAACATAAAAAATTAACTAAAGTTCCTTATAAAATGTTTTTTTTGTGATATTGAAATTCTAACACCTGTTAAAAACACTTACTTCAAGTCAAGGAGGGGGGCAGGGGGTCAGGGAAATTACTTGATTGTTCTTGTTAAAAGACCTGGAGGCCTGATCACCATACAGTCCCAGGGAGGAGGCCTGATCACCATACAGTCCCAGGGAGGAGGCCTGATCACCATACAGTCCCAGGAAGGAGGCCTGATCCCCATACAGTCCCAGGGAGGAGGCCTGATCACCATACAGTCCCAGGGAGGAGGCCTGATCACCATACAGTCCCAGGGAGGAGGCCTGATCACCATACAGTCCCAGGGAGGAGGCCTGATCACCATACAGTCCCAGGGAGGAGGCCTGAGCACCATACAGTCCCAGGGAGGAGGCCTGAGCACCATACAGTCCCAGGGAGGAGGCCTGAAAAATAACGTGTTTCAAAAAATTCTAAAAAATTAATAACGGAAAAGTGGTGCACCTGTGTGCAATCTAAGTCCACCTGTGTGCAATCTAAGTGTCACATGATCTGTCTCATGATCTCAGTATATATACACCTGTTCTGAAACATCCCAGAGTCTGCAACACCACTAAGCAAGGGGCACCACCATGCAAGCGGCACCATGAAGACCAAGGAGCTCTCCAAACAGGTCAGGGACAAAGTTGTGGAGAAGTACAGATCAGGGTTGGGTTATAAAAAAATATCAGAAACTTTGAACATCCCACGGAGCTCCATTAAATCCATTATTAAATAATTGAAAGAATATGGCACCATAACAAACCTGCCAAGAGAGGGCCGCACACCAAAACCCACGGACCAGGCAAGGAGGGCATTAATCAGAGAGGCAACAAAGAGACCAAAGATAACCCTGAAGGAGCTGCAAAGCTCCACAGTGGAGATTGGAGTATCTGTCCATAGGACAATTTAAGCCGTATACTCCACAGAGCTGGGCTTTACGGAAGAGTGGCCAGAAAAAAGCCATTGCTTAAAGAAAATAATAAGCAAACACGTTTGGTGTTCGCCAAAAGCCATGTGGGAGACTTCCCAAACATATGGAAGAAGGTTCTCTGGTCAGATGAGACTAAAATTGAGCTTTTTGGCCATCAAGGAAAACGCTATGTCTGGCGCAAGCCCAACACCTCTCATCACCCCGAGAACACCATCCCCACAGTGAAGCAAGGTGGTGGCAGCATCATGCTGTGGGGATGTTTTTCATCGGCAGGGACTGGGAAACTGGTCAGAATTGAAAGGATGATGGATGGCGCTAAATACAGGGAAATGATTGAGGGAAACCTGTTTCAGTCTTCTAGAGATTTGAGACTGGGACGGAGGTTCACCTTCCAGCAGGACAATGACCCTGAGCAAACTGTTAAAGCAACACTCGAGTGGTTTAAGGGGAAACATTTAAATGTCTTGGAATGGCCTAGTCAAATCCCAGACCTCAATCCAATTGAGAATTGACTTTGTATTGAGTATTGAGTATTGACTTTGGGGGGGTGAATAGTTATGCACACTCAAGTTTTCTGTTTTTTGCCTTATTTCTTGTTTGTTTCACACAATAAAAAAAATTGCATCTTCAAAGTGGTAGGCATGTTGTGTAAATCAAGGCAACAAAATAGGAAAAATGCCAAGGGGGGTGAATACTTTCGCAAGCCACTGTAGGTGGTGGTCCAGGTGTTCCCAGAGCAGTGTCCAATAGGTTTTTCTCAGAGAGAGAGAGGCAGAGCAGAGAGAGAGAGTAGCAGAGAAAGGGAGAGGAGCAGAGAGAGAGGGAGAGGAGCAGAGAAAGGGAGAGGAGCAGAGAGAGGGAGAGGAGCAGAGAGAGGGAGAGGAGCAGAAAGAGAGGGAGAGGAGCAGAGAGGGGGAGAGGAGCAGAGAGAGGGAGAGGAGCAGAGAGAGGGAGAGGAGCAGAAAGAGAGGGAGAGGAGCAAAGAGGGGGAGAGGAGCAGAGAGAGGGAGAGGAGCAGGAGAGGAGCAGAGAGAGGGAGAGGAGCAGAGAGACTGTAAAGTACATTCCCCCATGGGAGACCAGGGTTCAATCCCTGAGTCAAACCTTTCAATTCTTCTTCTTTCCAACCTTCTACTATGTCTTTATATCACACAAAAAAGCATGAAAGGGAATGGAATTCTGCAAAAATATATACACAGTACCAGTCAAAAGTTTGTACACACCTACTCATTCAAGGGTTTTTCCTTATTTTGACTATTTTCTACATTGTAGAATAATGGTGAAGATATGAAAACTATGAAATATCACATATGGAATCATGTCGTAATCAAAAAAGTGTTAAATATTCTATATAAATAGCCACCATTTGCATTGATGACAGCTTTGCACACTCTTGGCATTCTCTCAACCAGCTTCATGAGGTAGTCACCTGGAATGCATTTCAATTAACAGGTGTGCCTTCTTAAAAGTTAATTTGTGGAATTTCTTTCTTTCTTAATGCGTTTGAGCCAAAAAGGTTGTGTTGTGACAAGGTATGGGTGGTATACAGAAGATAGCCCTATTTGGTAAAAGACCAAGTCCGTATTATGGCAAGAACAGCTCAAATAAGCAAAGAGAAACAACAGTCCATCATTACTTGAAGACATGAAGGTCAGTCAATCCGGAAAATGTCAAGAACTTTTGAAAGTTTCTTCAAGTGCAGTCGCAAAAACCATCAAGCGCTATGATGAAACTGGCTCTCATGAGGACCGCCACAGGAAAAGAAGACCCATATTTACCTCTGCTGCAGAGGATAAATTCATTAGCGTTAACTGCACCTCAGATTGCAGCCCAAATAAATTATTCACAGAGTTCAAGTAACAGACACATCTCAACATCAACTGTTCAGAGGAGACTGTGTGAATCAAGCCTTCATGGTCGAATTTCTGCAAAGAAACCACTACTAAAGGACACCAATAATAAGAAGAGACTTGCTTGGGCCAAGAAACACGAGCAATGGACACTAGATCAGTGGAAATCTGTCCTTTGGTCTGATGGGTCCAAATTGGAGATTTTTGGTTCCAACCGCCGTGTCTTTGTGAGACGCAGAGAAGGTGAACGGATGTGTGCTTCCCACCGTGAATTATGGAGGAGGAGGTGTGATGGTGTGGGGGTGCTTTGCTGGTGACACTGTCTGTGATTTATTTAGAATTCAAGGCACACTTAACCAGCATGGCTACCACAGCATTCTGTAGTGATACGCCATCCCATCTGGTTTGGGCTTAGTGGGACTATCATTAGATTTTCAACAGGACAATGACCCAACACACCTCCAGGCTGTGAAAGGGCTATTTGACCAAGAAGGAGAGTTATGGAGTGCTGCATCAGATGACCTGGCCTCCACAATCACCCACAGTCAGATGACATCAGATCCTCCTACTGCTGCTCATTCCGTTCACCAGCTCCGGAGGTCTATGTCACCGGCCTTCTAGGCGTCACTGACCAGGTAACGAGTGGAGGACAGAGGAGCCTCTTAAAGAAGAAGTTACAGGTCTGTGAGAGCCAGAAATCTTGCTTGTTTGTAGGTGACCAAATACTTATTTTCCACCATAATTTGCAAATAAGTTCATAAAAAATCCTACAATGTGTTTTTCTGGATTTTTTTTCTCATTTTGTCTGTCATAGTTGACGTGTACCTATGATGAAAATTACAGGCCTCTCTCATCTTTTTAAGTGGGAGAACTTGCACAATTGGTGGCTGACTAAATACTTTTTTTCCCCACTGTATATATATATATATATATAAGTGTTTGTTTTGGGCTTCGTCCCCGTCATTTTTCATGATGTACCTTGTGTTGGGTGGAGTAAATTAAACTCCTGCGCCTGTCTTCTAATCATTATACAACGTGACAGAATAATCAACCCATAAAAATGGAGACAGCGGGAAAGGCCGAGCTGGTGACCATCATAGAGACAGTCCAGCATCACGAGGACTGTCTCTCCAGACTCGGTAGAGCCATGGACAGTGTGCTGGCAACCATCCTGCGGTTGGAGGGGAAAGTGCAGTCCCTCCAGTCTCCAGCACCGGTTCCGGCACCAGCCCCCACACCACCACTACCTGTCCCTCCCAGAGCGCTTTGACGGCGCACCAGCGAGATGCATGGGATTCCTTCTGCAATGCGACCTGTACCTCGCTCGCTACACCGAGGCTGTCTCCGGGAGAGACAGGGTTGCCACAGTCAACTCGGAACTGACCGGAAGGGCCCTGGACTGGGGTGCCGCGGTCTGGGAAACGGGCGCTTCACCCTCCTCTTCAGCTCTGTGTTTGAACATCCTGTGGAGGGCCGAGAGGGGGGTGAGCGTCTACTCCGACTATGCCAGGGATCTAGGACCACCTCGGAGTTTGCCCTGGAATTCCGGACCTTCGCGGCTTCCACCGGATGGAACGAGTCGGCTCTGGTCACCGTTTTCCGCAGCGGACTGCAGGAGGAGGTACAGATGGAGTTAGCCTGCCGTGATGACAACCTGTCACTCGACCAGCTCATCAGCATGGCGATCTGGTTGGACAACCTCCTGCGGTCCCGACGAAGACCTGCACGGATCCGGAGCCCATGGCTACACCTGCTCCGTGGCCAGAGCCGATGGAGGTAGGCTCTGCACGTTTGCCCGAGGCAGAGAGTACAACACGAAGAGCTATCTATCCAAAACGGAGATGTATGGGTAAACCACTTCTCCAATCTTTTTGGCCCTATAACAGAGAACAAACAGCAAAAAAATAGACATGATATACATGATCAAATGCAAATCTTAGAATCAACTATTAAAGACTACCAGAACCCACAGGATTCTCCAATTACATTGAATGAACTACAGGACAAAATACAAACCCTCAAACCCAAAAAGGCCTGTGGTATTGATGGTATCCTCAATGAAATGATAAAATATACAGACCACAAATTTAAATTAGCTATATTTAAACTCTTTAACATCATCCTTAGCTCTGGCATCTTCCCCAATATTTGGAACCAAGCACTGATCACCCCAATCCCCAAAAGTGTAGACAAATTTGACCCCAATAACTACCGTGGGATATGCGTCAACAGCAACCTTGGGAAAATCCTCTGCATTATCATTAACAGCAGACTAGTTCATTTCCTCAGTGAAAACAATGTACTGAGCAAATGTTAAATTGGCTTTTTACCAAATTACCGTACGACAGACCACGTATTCACCCTGCACACCCTAATTGACAAACAAACAAACCAAAACAAAGGCAAAGTCTTCTCATTCTTTGTTGATTTCAAAAAAGCTTTTGACTCAATTTGGCATGAGGGTCTGCTATACAAATTGATGGAAAGTGGGGTTGGGGGAAAAACATACGACATTATAAAATCCATGTACACAAACAACAAGTGTGCTTTTAAAATTGGCAAAAAACACCCACATTTCTTTCCACAGGGCCGTGGGGTGAGACAGGGATGCAGTTTAAGCCCCACCCTCTTCAACATATATATCAACCAATTGGCGAGGGCACTAGAACAGTCTGCAGCACCCGGCCTCACCCTACTAGAATCTGAAGTCAAATGTCTACTGTTTGCTGATGATCTGGTGCTTCTGTCACCAACCAAGGAGGGCCTACAGCAGTACCTAGATCTTCTGCACAGATTCTGTCAGACCTGGGCCCTGACAGTAAATCTCAGTAAGAGAAAATAATGGTGTTCCAAAAAAGGTCCAGTTGCCAGGACCACAAATACAAATTCCATCTAGAAAGCGTTGCCCTAGAGCACACAAAAAACAATAGATACCTCGGCCTTAACATCAGCGCCACATGTAACTTCCACAAAGCTGTGAACGATCTGAGAGACAAGGCAAGGAGGGCATTCTATACCATCAAAAGGAACATAAAATTTGACATACCAATTAGGATCTGGCTAAAAATACTTGAATCAGTTATAGAACCCATTGCCCTTTATGGTTGTGAGGTCTGGGGTCCGCTCACCAACCAAGAATTCACAAAATGGGACAAACACCAAATTGAGACTCTGCATGCAGAATTCTGCAAAAATATCCTCTGTGTACAATGAAAAACACCAAATAATGCATGCAGAGCAGAATTAGGCTAATACCCGCTAATTATCAAAATCCAGAAAAGAGCTGTTAAATTCTAGAACCACTTAAAAGGAAGTGATTCCCAAACCTTCCATAACAAAGCCATCACCTACAGAGAGATGTACTTGGAGAAGAGTCCCCTAAGTAAGCTGGTCCTGGGGCTCTGTTCACAAACACAAACAGACCCCCACAGAGCCCCAGGAAAACAACAACACTATTAGACCCAACAAAATCATGAGAAAACAAAAAGAGAATTACTTGACACATTGGAAAGAACAAACAAAAAAACAGAGCAAACTAGAATGCTATTTGGCACTAAACAGAGAGTACACAGTGGCAGAATACCTGACCACTGTGACTGACCCAAACTTAAGGAAAGCTTTGACTATGTACAGACTCAGTGAGCATAGCCTTGCTATTGAGAAAGGCCGCCGTAGGCAGACCTGGCTCTCAAGAGAAGACAGGCTATGTGCACACTGCCCACAAAATGAGGTGGAAACTGAGCTGCACTTCCTAACCTCCTGCCAAATGTATGACCATATTAGAGACACATATTTCCCTCAGATTACAGCGATCCACAAAGAATTCGAAAACAAACCCAATTTTGATAAACTCCCTTATCTACTGGGTGAAAAACCACAGTGTGCCATCACAGCTGCAAGATTTGTGACCTGTTGCCACAAGAAAAGGGCAACCAGTGAAGAACAAACACCATTGTAAATACAACCTATATTTATGTTTATTTATTTTCTCATTTGTACTTTAACTATTTGCACATTGTTACAACACTATATATACATAATATGACATTTGAAATGTCTTTATTCTTTTGGAACTTCTGAGTGTAATGTTTACTGTAAATATTTATTGTTTATTTCACTTTTGTTTACTATCTACTTCACTTGCTTTGGCAATGTTAACATACATTTTCCATGCCAATAAAGCCCTTAAATTGAAATTGAATTGAGTAGGAGAAGGAGGAATCTGGCCCTCTGCTCCTATGGTGGAGAAAGGGGGTCATTTCTCCCCGACCTGCCCTCTATCCACTAATAGGCGAGGAGGTGACAAGCCAGGGAATTCCCCTGCTCCAACCCAGGGAGGTTGCAAGATCTCCTCTCCTTTTCTGTCAACTCAACCAGTGTGTTTTTCTATTAAATTACCTGAATACCCTAGCCCCTCACTCCCGTTAGCTCTGATTGATTCCAGAGCTTCAGGGAATCTTTTAGATAGCGCACTGGCCACTGCATTACGTGTTCATTTGGTTCCCCTACAGTTCCAGGTTCGAGCCCTGGATAATCGTCCAATACGGACAGGGCTCGTACATCACATCACTGTTCCCGTTTCTCTGCTTACCCATGACACTCATTTAGAACAGAACACCTTTTTGATTATAGACACCCCCATCTCCCCTGGTTGAGTTGGTATAATCCTGTTATTTCTTGGTCCGAGAGGAGACTGCTGGGTTGGTCGCAGGAGTGTCAGGGGAGGTGTCTCACTTTGTCTGTCAACACCACTACGGTGGAAAGTCCGGACCACGCCACTCAAGTGGATTTACCGGAGGAATAACAGGATCTGGACTGGGTTTTCTCTAAGACCCATGCTATACGCCTGCCTCCTCATCGCCCCTGGGACTGTGCCATTGACCTGCTGTCTGACGCAGCCATCCCGAGAGAATACGTCTATCCCCTCTCCTATGCGGAGACCGAGGCCATGGAGACCTACATAAAGGAGAGCCTCCAGCAGGGTATTATCCACCCCTCTACGTCACCAGCCTCCTCAAGCTTATTTTTTGTTAAGAAGAAAGATGGGGGACTGTGCCCCTGCATTGATTATCGAACACTGAACAAAGCCACCGTTATGTTCAGCTATCCTTTACCCCTCATCCCAACCATCATCGAACAAATGCACAGGGTGCAGTACTTCACGAAACTGGACTTGAGCAGAGCCTACAATCTGGTGTGCATTCGTGCAGGCGACGAATGGAAAACTGCCTTTTCCACAACCACGGGGTATTACGAGTATCTCGTAATGCCCTTTGGCCTGTCTAATGCTCCTTCAGTCTTCCAGGCCTTCATTAACGAAGTGTGTCGGGCCATCCTGGGATAGGCTGTACCATCGCCTGCCTGACTGAGAAGTACTGGTGGCCCACCTTGGCTAGGGACGTCCGGGTTTACGTCTCTTCCTGCTCCATCTGTGCCCAGTCTAAGACACCCAGACACCTCCCTTATGGAAAGCTCCTTCCCCTGCCGGTTCCACAATGACCCTGGTCTCACCTCTCGGTGGACTTTGTCACTGACCTTCCCCACCACCGTTCTCGTCGTTATGGACCGGTTTTCCAAAGCTTGTCACCTCCTTCCTCTGCCCGGGCTCCCGTCGGCCATGCAAACCGTGGAGGCTCTTTTTACGCACATCTTCCGGCACTACGGGATCCCGGAGGACATTGTGTCAGACCATGGTCCTCAGTTCACCTCACGCGTATGGAAAGCGTTCATGGAATGCCTGGGGGTCACGGTCAGTCTCACCTCCGGGTACCGTCCTCAAGCTAATGGGCAGGTGGAGAGGGTCAATCAGGAAGTGGACACGTTCTTGGGGTGTTACTATCAGGACCGGCCGGGGGAGTAGACGGATGTTCTACCTTGGACTGAGTACACGCAGAATTCCCTCTGCCACTCCTCCACTAACCTCTCTCCTTTCCAATGCGTGTTGGGGTATCAGCCGGCCCTGGCACATTGGCATCTGAGCCAGACCGAGGCCCCTGCGGTGAACGAGTGGTGTCGGCGCGCTGAGGAGATCTGGAATGCTGCGCACACTCGTCTCCAGTGGGCCGTGCGTCGGCACAAGGGGGGGGGGGGGGGGGGGGGGGGGGGGGGGGGGGGGGGGGGGGGGGGGGGGGGGGGTGTACTGTCACGGATCCCCCCGGTGCTGCTGCTCATTCCATTCACCAGCTCCAGAGGTCTACGCCACCGGCCTTCTAGGCGTCACTGACCTGGTTCATTACCACCAACCCCGGACTGTCTTGTCTCATTACGCACACCTGGTTCCCATTCCCCCTGATTAGTATGTGTATATATGTGCCCTCTGTTCCCCATTGTCCTTGTCGATTATTGTCCCATGTCCGTTGGTCTCGTGAGTACCGTGTATTGTGCTCTTGTTACTACGGGTCTCGTCCCATGTATTGTGTAGAGGTTAAACCTCACTCTTTTGTTTGGGTTACATCCCTTTGTTATACAGTTGAAGTTGGAAGGTTACATACTCTTAGGTTGGAGACATTAAAACAAGTTTTTCAACCATTACACACATTTCTTCTTAACAAACTATAGTTTTGGTGCACTAAGTCATTTTTCAAACAACTCTTTACAGACAGATTATTTCACTTCTATTTCACTGTATCACAATTCCAGTGGGTCAGAAGTTTATATACACTAAGTTGACGGTGCCTTTAAACAGCTTGGAAAATTCCAGAAAATGATGTCATGGCTTTAGAAGCTTCTGATAGGCTAATTTACATAATTTGAGTCAATTGGAGGTGTACCTGTGGATGTATTTCAAGGCCTACCTTCAAACTCAGTGCCTCTTTGCCTGACATCATGGGAAAATCAAAAGAAATCAGCCAAGACCTCAGAATAAAAATTGTAGACCTCCACAAGTCTGGTTCATCCTAGGGAGCAATTTCCAAACGCCTGAAGGTACCATGTTCATCTGTACAAACAATAGTACACAATTATAAACACCATGGGACCACGCAGCCGTCATACCGCTCAGGAAGGAGACACGTTCTGTCTCCTAGAGATGAACGTACTTTGGTGCGAAAAGTGCAAATGAATCCCAGAACAACAGCAGAGGACCTTTTGAAGATGCTGGAGGAAACGGTTACAAAAGTATCTATATCCACAGTAAAACGAGTCCTATATCGACATAACCTTAAAGGCCGCTCAGCAAGGAAGAAGCCACTGCTCCAAAACCGCCATAAAAATGCCAGACTACGGTTTGCAAATGCACATGGGGACAAAGATCGTACTTTTTGGAGAAATGTCCTCTGGTCTGATTAAACAAAAATATAACTGTTTGGCCATAATGACCATCGTTATGTTTGGAGGAAAAAGGGGGATGCTTGCAAGCCAAAGAACACCATCCCAACCGTGAAGCACGGGGGTGGCAGCATCATGCTGTGGGGGTGTTTTGCTGCAGGAGGGACTGGTGCACTTCACAAAATAGATGGCATCATGAGGAAGGAAAATTATGTGGATATATTGAAGCAACATCTCAAGAAATCAGTCAGGAAGTGAAAGCTTGGTCGCAAATGGGTCTTCCAAATTAACAATGCAAACTTCCAAAGTTGTGGCAAAATGGCTTAAGGACAACAAAGTCAAGGTATTGGAGTGGCCATCACAAATCCCTGACCTCAATCCTATAGAAAATGTGTGGGCAGAACTGAAAAAGTGTGTGCGAGCAAGGAGGCCTACAAACCTGACTCAGTTACACCAGCTCCGTCAGCAGGAATGGGCCAAAATTCACCCAACTTATTGTGGGAAGCTTGTGGAAGGCCACTCGAAACGTTTGACCCAAGTTAAACAATTTAAAGGCAATGCTACCAAATACTAATTGAGTGTTTTTAAACTTCTGATCCACTGGGAATGTGATGAAAGAAATAAAAGCTGAAATAAATAATTCTCTCTACTATTATTGTCACGTACGTTAAGAAACGTGTCGGACCAAGGTGCAGCATGAACGGCGTACATGATTATTAACTAATAAACACACGACACAGTAACCAAAATAACAAACTTAACCGTGACGGTCCAAAGGGCTAACACACAAGCCTAAACAGGAACACAACAAAAACCCAGAACACAGGCAGGAAAACTGGCTGCCTAAGTATGATCCCCAATCAGAGACAACGAGCGACCGCTGCCTCTGATTGGGAACCACACCCGGCCAAACATAGAAATAAAAGCCTAGAATATTCACACCCTGACCAAACTAGCTAGAGTTCTATAGGACAGGGCGTGACAGTAACCCCCCCCCCCCCCCCCCCCCCCAAAGGTGCGGACTCCGGCCGCACAAACCTGACTGAATAGGGGAGGGTCCGGGTGGGCTTCCAGCCTCGGTGGCGGCTCCGGAGTGGAGCTGCTGACCGGAGCTGGACTGGGCACCGGTGGAGCTGGCTCAGGAGCAGGGACAGGCTGGGCCGGACTGGCGACGCGCACCACCGGCTTGGTGCAAGGAGCAGGAACAGGCTGGGCCGGACTGGCGACGCGCACCACCGGCTTGGTGCGAGGAGCAGGAACAGGCTGGGCCGGACTGGCGACGCGCACCACTGGCTTGGTGCGAGGAGCAGGAACAGGCCGGGCCGGACTGGCGACGCGCACCACCGGCTTGGTGCAAGGAGCAGGAACAGGCTGGGCCGGACTGGTGACGCGCACCACTGGCTTGGTGCAAGGAGCAGGAACAGGCCAGGCCGGACTGGCGACGCGCACCACCGGCTTGGTGCAAGGAGCAGGAACAGGCTGGGCCGGACTGGTGACGCGCACCACTGGCTTGGTGCGAGGAGCAGGAACAGGCCGGGCCGGACTGGCGACGCGCACCACCGGCTTGGTGCAAGGAGCAGGAACAGGCTGGGCCGGACTGGTGACGCGCACCACTGGCTTGGTGCAAGGAGCAGGAACAGGCCAGGCCGGACTGGCGACGCGCACCACCGGCTTGGTGCAAGGAGCAGGAACAGGCTGGGCCGGACTGGTGACGCGCACCACTGGCTTGGTGCGAGGAGCAGGAACAGGCCGGGCCGGACTGGCGACGCGCACCACCGGCTTGGTGCAAGGAGCAGGAACAGGCTGGGCCGGACTGGTGACGCGCACCACTGGCTTGGTGCGAGGAGCAGGAACAGGCCGGGCCGGACTGGCGACACGCACCACCGGCTTGGTGCGAGGAGCAGGAACAGGCCGGGCCGGACTGGGAACCGGCGCTGGAGGTCTATGACTGTCTCCGTCCTTTACACTCCGCGCCCCGTCCTCCTCCAGTGAGGACTCCTCCTTGAGCCCCCACGAGTGCAGACCAAGGTGCAGCGTGAACGGCGTACATGTTTATTAACTAATAAACACACGACACAGTAACCAAAATAACAAACTTAACCGTGACGGTCCAAAGGGCTAACACACAAGCCTAAACAGGAACACAACAAGATCCCACAACACAGGCAGGAAAACTGGCTTCCTAAGTATGATCCCCAATCAGAGACAACGAGCGACCGCTGCCTCTGATTGGGAACCACACCCGGCCAAACATAGAAATACAAACCTAGAATATTCACACCCTGACCAAACTAGCTAGAGTTCTATAGGCCAGGGCGTGACAATTATTCTGACATTTCACATTCTTTAAATAAAGTGGTGATCCTAACTGACATAAGACTGGGAATTTTTACTAGGATTAAATGTCAGGAATTGTGAAAAACGGAGTTTAAATGTATTTGGCTAAGGTGTATGTAAACGTCCAACTTCAACTGTATAAGCCTGTTTTACTCCAGTGTTTAAAAAAAAAAAAAAAAAAAAAAATGTAAACAAACATGGTTGAAACTATAATTTTGATTTCATGGATTGCCAGTCATTTCATTCAAAGCTCTGTCTGTGAATTTCAGAGTGGTCACATTTCTCCAGCCCTATCCCTCAGCTGTTAGTCCAAACAGTGACGGGGTGGGACGCTTTGTTATTTTTTGAACTGCAGATTGCCCATATATAGGTAGCCTAGAGGTTAGAACGTTGCGACAGTAACTTAAAGGTTGCTTGTTCGAATTTTATTTTTATTTTTTTATTTCACCTTTATTTAACCAGGTAAGCCAGTTGAGAACAAGTTCTCATTTACAACTGCGACCTGGCCAAGATAAAGCAAAGTAGTGCAATAAAAACAACAGAGTTACATATGGGGTAAAAAAAACATAAAGTCAGAAAATACAACAGAAAATATATATACAGTGTGTGCAAATGTAGCAAGTTATGGAGGTAAGGCAATAAATAGGCTATAGTGCAGAATAATTACAATAGTATTAACACTGGAATGCTAGATGTGCAAGAGATTATGTGCAAATAGAGATACTGGGGTGCAAAAGAGCAAAATAAATAATATAGGGATGAGGTAGTTGGGTGGGCTAATTTCGGATGGGCTGTGTACAGGTGCAGTGATCGGTAAGGTGCTCTGACAACTGATGCTTAAAGTTATTAAGGGAGATAAGAGTCTCCAGCTTCAGAGATTTTTGCAATTCGTTCCAGTCATTGGCAGCAGAGAACTGGAAGGAATGGCGGCCAAAGGAGGTGTTGGCTTTGGGAATGACCAGTGAGATATACCTGCTGGAGCGTAGACTACGGGTGGGTGCTGCTATGGTGACCAATGAGCTAAGATAAGGCGGGGATTTGCCTAGCAGTGATTTATAGATGGCCTGGAGCCAGTGGGTTTTGACGACGAACATGTAGTGAGGACCAGCCAACAAGAGCGTACAGGTCACAGTGGTGGGTAGTGTATGGGGCTTTGGAGACAAAACGGATGGCACTGTGATAGACTACATCCAATTTGCTGAGTAGAGTGTTGGAGGCTATTTTGTAAATTACATCGCCGAAGTCAAGGATCGGTAGGATAGTCAGTTTTAACGAGGGCATGTTGGGCAGCATGAGTGAAGGAGGCTTTATTGCGAAATAGGAAGCCGATTCTAGATTTAACTTTGGATTGGAGATTCTTTATGTGAGTCTGGAAGTTGAGTTTTACAGTCTAACCAGACACCTAGGTATTTGTAGTTGTCCACATACTCTAGGTCAGACCCGTCGAGAGTGGTGATTCTAGTCGGGTGGGCGGGTGCCAGCATCGTTCGATTGAAAAGCATGCATTTAGTTTTACTAGTGTTTTAAGAGCAGTTGGAGGCTACTGAAGGATTGTTGTATGGCATTGAAGCTCGTTTGGAGGTTTGTTAACACAGTGTCCAATGAAGGGCCAGATGTATACAAAATGGTGTCGTCTGCGTAGAGGTGGATCAGAGAGTCACCAGCAGCAAGAGCGACATCATTGATATACACGGAGAAAAGTGTCGGCCCAAGAATTGAACCCTGTGGCACCCCCATAGAGACTGCCATAGGTCCAGACAACAGGCCCTCCGATTTGACACACTGAACTCTATCTGAGAATCCCAGAGCAGGTGGAAAAATCTGCCTTTCTGCCCTTGAGCAAGGCAGTTAACCCGCGCAACAACTGCTCCCTGGGCGCCATGGATGTTTATTAAGGCAGTCCCCCCGCACCTCTCTGATTCAGAGGGTTTGGGTTAGATGCGGAAGACACATTTGGATTGAATGTTTTCAACCGACTAGGTTTCCCTTTTTCACCTATTATATTTTCTAAACGTAATCAATGTTCTTCCCAACTGAAGGAATAAAATATTTGTAATGAAGCATTTTGAAAGTCTAGTGTTTTGTACTCATGGCGTGCAAATGTAGCCAAGTGTCTCCCATATGCGTCAATTCATCTTTGGAGCAATTTATTTGAGCTAAAAAAAAATAGTGATGATTTAAAGCACTATTTTAGTTAGTCAGTTATTCCTTAGATAGTTTAGTATGAAGATATGTAGATACTGCTTCTCCAATTGTAGGCGATGTCATGGCAACATTGGCTACCTAAGCTCATGCGCAGAAACGCCATCGGATCTAACGGTCATCTTACACCGAACTATAACCCAATGAGCATCAGTTCAACGTCTAGTTTTGATTTACATTTGGTTGAGTTGTCAACTAATGTGAATTCAACGTAAAATCAATAAAACATGACACCATGTCATTGGAATTAGTAAAAATAAATAAAAAAATGAATCAAATTTCCACGTTGATTCAATATCATCACAGATTATTTTGTGTTGAAATGACGTGGAAACAACATTGACTCAAACAGTTTGTGCCCAGTGGGGCATGTGCAGGCTGTCAAATCAAAGAAACTCCTTCGATGTAAAGTTATTTTGGGCGAAAATGAAAAGGCGTCAGTTTGTCAATTTCACCAGGTTGGAGTAACAACAAGTTCAGCTACTTAAGACATTGGATAGAATATAGGTTGTTCCTTTAGATTTCTCAGGACGTTTTTTTTTACTTCTCTCATTGACTTCTCAAACCCAAACTCTGGTCTGGTCTCAAAACATACCTGGAGCTGGTCATACCAGCTACCATGTCTCAAAACATACCTGGAGCTGGTCATACCAGTTACCACTAGTGTTCTACACTCATCTCTCCCTCCCTCCTCTCACTCATCTCTCCCTCCCTCCCCTCCCTCTCTCACGTCTCTCTCTCCCTCCCTCTCTCCCTCTATCTCCCTCCATTACTCTCTCTCTTCCCCTCTTCTCCCCCCCCCTTTTCTCCCTCCTTCCCTCCCTCCTCCCCGCCTCTTTTTTCCCCTCCCCCCTCCCTCCCTCCTATCTCTCCCTCCCTCCCCCCCTCCTCTCCTTTCCCCTCTCCCCCTCCCCTCCCCCCTCCTCCATTCTCCCCCTCCTTCCCTCCCTCCTCTCCCCCTCTCTCCCTCCCTCCCCCCTCCTTCTCCTCATTTTTCTCCCTCTCTCTCCCTCCCTCCCTCGCTTATCTCTCCCTCCCTCCCCCTCCCCCCCCCCTTCCACTCTCCCCCCCTCTCCTCCCCTTCCCTCTCTCACCCTCCCCCTCCCTCCCTCCCTCCGCTTTCTTCCCCCTCCCCCTCCCCTCTCTCACTCTCTCTTTTCCTCCCTCCCCCTTTCTCTTCCTCTTTCTCCTTCCTCCCCCCCCCCTCCTTTCTCTCCTCCCTCCCCTCCCTCCTCCCTTCTTTTCCCCTCCCTCCCTCTCTTCCCCTCTCCCCTCCCTCCTCTCGCTCATCTCTCCCTGTGTTAAAGTAGTGTTCCACACTTATCTCACCAGAAGGTGGCAGCCTTGTTTCAGTTTTCAAACTTCCACTCCATGAGCTCTGTGAAGTAGTTCCTGTGAGATCTATCTATCTATCTATCTATCTATCTATCTATCTATCTATCTATCTATCTATCTATCTATCTATCTATCTATCTATCTATCTATCTATCTATCTATCTATCTATCTATCTATCTATCTATCTAGTAGTTCTTGTGAGATCTATCTATCTATCTATCTATCTATCTATCTATCTATCTATCTATCTATCTATCTATCTATCTATCTAGTAGTTCCTGTGAGATCTATCTATCTATCTATCTAGTAGTTCCTGTGAGATCTATCTATCTATCTCCCTCCGACAATACAGCTCCACCCTAAAGCATAGCACCCAACTGGCCGCAGCATGCTAGCTGATCCTACTTGCAGTAAACTACCTGACCCCGAGTCATAGCGCTGGCATTCACAACCACACTGACTGACTTGTCTTGAACCAACACGGAGCAGGATTCACGAGTCAAACTTCTTTTCACGTGGATAGTCGAGTAAGACAATTCAAGTGGAACTTTATTTTAGTTTTTGAAGCCTACTCTGGGCGCTAGGGAGAGAGCGGCTGTGTTGGGTGAGTGAAGAAAGCATAACAAGACACGAATGGTTGACGATTTACAAATACGCCTGTTGTGAAAGACGTTCTGCTGCTGTGTTAAATGTTTGATTTCAGAGCTCTACAAGGCAGAGAGAGAGAAGGGGGTAGAATAGGAGTGGGAGGTCAGTTGGTGGAGTCGAGGTAGGAACACGGGAGAATGGAGGTGCAGGTGCCAGGAATGCAGGTAAGAACAAACTCTGCTATCAAACCGTTTTATCCGTTCGTGTTTGGATTTTTACTCTGATGTATAACGTTGATCTGTGAACTGTTGCTGGGCTTTTTGCGAGTTTGTAGTAAGAAGCACAGTAGACTAGACACACAGGTGGACGAGGACAGGTGAATGACATACCGTAGCGCATCGCCAGAACTAGACGTAGCCTACAGCTTTTGAGCTTTTGAAGTAGCCAATAGAAATTGAACATCGAATTGACTGTCCAGCTGCCTGCAGTGATCTCTTTCTAACTGATGTAACGTATTAGGGCCGCACCTGTTTTGCCTTGCATTTAATGTTCTATCTTGTCTGCTAAATGGCATATCATATCATATCATATCATATCATATTGTATGACTGACTATACAGCCGGAGGAGAGGGTCGTGGGTGTGTTCAGTGGCTCATTGTAACGTCACCAAGTGACACGCCTTTGTTAGTGTATTGTTGTCTGTTATAATATGTCCCATTATGACATCACTGTCATAGAACTCTTAAACGGTTCACTTCTGTGTTACTTCTGGTGCAGCATGGAGCCAGACACAGTTATTTATTGCGAACAAATAGGATGGACTGTATGTATCGGGGGAAGTGTGTGTGTGTGTGTGTGTGTGTGTGTGTGTGTGTGTGTGTGTGTGTGTGGTGTGTGTGTGTGTTGTGTGTGTGTGGTTTGGGGTCCCTTCCCTTGCCCGTGTGTTTTCCTTTTCCCCCTTTTCCCCGCTGGGGGTTCCCTCTTGGGTTCGGGGCGTGTGCTCTTGTGTCGTGCCCTTGCCTGCAGTGTGTTTCCTCCTTCCTCCAGCTGGGTGACCCTGAGCTAGGGTCTACGGGTCAGTGTGCTCTGTGTGTACATGCCCTTGCCTGCAGTGTGTTTCCTCCTTCCTCCAGCTGGGTGACCCTGAGCTAGGGTCTACGGGTCAGTGTGCTCTGTGTGTACAGCCCTTGCCTGCAGTGGTTTTCCCTCCTTCCTCCAGCTGGGTGCCCTGAGCTAGGGTCAAAGGGGTCAGTTGTGCTCTGTGTGTACATGCCCTTGCCTGCAGTGTGTTTCCTCCTTCCTCCAGCTGGGTGACCCTAAGCTAGGGTCTAAGGGTCAGTGTGGGTGACCCTAAGCTAGGGTCAGGGGGTCAGTGGGGGTGACCCTAAGCTAGGGTCTACGGGTCAGTGTGGGTGACCCTAACTAGGGTCTACGGTCAGTGTGGGTGGACCCTAAGCTAGGGTCTAAGGTCAGTGTGGGTTACCCTAAGCTAGGGTCTAAGGGTCAGTGGTGCTCTTCCTCCAGCTGGGTGACCCTAAGCTAGGGTCTAAGGGTCAGTGTGGGTGACCCTAAGCTAGGGTCTAACGGGTCAGTGTGGGTGACCCTAAGCTAGGGTCTAAGGGTCAGTGGTGGGTGACCCTAAAGCTAAGGGTCTACGGGGTCGTGTGGGTGACCCTAAGCTAGGGTCTACGGGTTCAGTGTGGGTGACCCTGGCTAGGGTCTACGGGTCAGTGTGGGTGACCCTAAGCTAGGGTCTAAGGGTCAGTGTGGGTGACCCTAAGCTAGGGTCTAAGGGTCAGTGTGGGTGACCCTAAGCTAGGGTCTAAGGGTCAGTGTGGGTGACCCTGAGCTAGGGTCTAAGGGTCAGTGTGCTCTGTGATAAAACACCGTCCGGATGCATCCCAAATGGCACTCTGTTCCCTACGTAGCGCACCACTTTTCAAAAGTAGTCCACTAGGGAATTGGGTTGCCACTTGGTAGACGCACTGCTGGACCTTCCGTCTGTAGATAAGCCTGTCGATGTGCCCTTAAGCAAGGCACTTAACCCTAATTGCTCCTGTAAGTCGCTCTGGATAAGAGCGTCTGCTAAATGACTAAAATGTAATGTAAATGTAAGCCAACACATGGCCATTCAGATGGATTCTCTTCACAAAGGGACATAACATTTTTGGTAGGAATTTGTGATTGATTGTTATTCATGTGAATTTCTGTTTGAATTCCATCCCTCCCTCTGGCTCTCTCTCTCTCTCTCTCTCTCTCTCTCTCTCTCTCTCTCTCTCTCGCTGTCTCTCTCTGTCTCTCTGTGTCTCTCTGTCTCTCTCTCTCCCCCACTCACAAATTTTGACCCAAGTTCTCAACAGCAGTGTGAATCACCCTTTAACCCATACAGTCATAAAAACGAAGTGTTATATTGCATGAGGAAGTTATTGGAGATATTTCCCTGGAATATCTCTCCAAATAAGTCTGTGATCCTGTGTCTTCTGCTATTTGGAGGTCAACATGTCCGGTTCCTACTGCAATGGAGTCCTCATTCATATTGTTCCAAATCTAGAGTGTTTTGTCTTTATGACATCACATAAATCTGTGTTTAGGACTGTGATGTCACAAAGGGCTCTGATTATGACATCATAAAAGCTGTTGAACTTTCCTTCGCCTCCCCATTATATAAATGGTTTATTACTGACACTAGAAAGTATGAAGAGAGAACGCAAAGTCCAAGCTCTCGCTCTCTATCTGGATTTTATAGGGAAATGCGATTGGTAGCTCTGTTATGTCACAATGGGTATTTGCATAGCAGTCTGCCGTACTCCCCCCCATTGGCTACAGCAGGTGTATAAAAGAAGCTGGTTATTTTTAACCTTGGTCAGACCACTACAGGTGCTGAGCTGAACACAGCTCCTGCTGCAAGCTGCAGTCTGTAATTCAAACAACAACAAAACATCCACCCTGATGTTTTTGATACTTTTAAACAACGTTTTGAAGCTGCAAAGTCTTTCTTTACAATAGCATTGTTTACAAACAGTGGACTAAATAAAACTAAGCTTATATTTTTGGTTTCTGATGGGGTTAGACAATTGAACTAAGTTTTGTTTAGTTATATATTAATTTAGAAGGGAAACCTCACCCTATAACCCACAGTTATATGTTATTCTACTCTATTTCACCAAGCAGATCAATAGTTGCTGGATACTTTAACCGCACTGAGTTAGCTGGAACTTAGACCGCAGACACTGAGTTCTGATACTAGACCGTCACGAGTTAGCTGATACTTTAACGCAGGATCCTGGTTACTGTAACTTTGACCGCAGGACACTGTTACTGGTACTTTAGCCGCAGATCACTGAGTTGCTGATCTTTAGACCGCAGTCCTGAGTACTGGTACTTTAGACCGCGATCACTGAGTTACTGTAGACTTTAGACGCAGGATCACAGATTAGCCGGATCTTTGACCAGATCACTGGTTGACCGATAACTTACCGCAGGAATGATTGCTGGAACTTTAACCGCAATACTGATAGCTGGATAACTTGACCGCAGATCCACGTACTGGATACTTAACCGCAGGACACGATTATCCGATACTTTAGACGCAGTCCTATTACCGGAAACTTAAGCGCAGGATCACTGAGTTAGCGGATACTTAACGCGACACTATTACCGATAACTTTAGACCGCAGGATCACTGAGTTAGCTGGATAACTTTAGACCGCAGGATCACTGAGTTAGCTGGATAACTTTAGACCGCAGGATCACTGAGTTAGCTGGATAACTTTAGACCGCAGGATCACTGAGTTAGCTGGATAACTTTAGACCGCAGGTCCTGAGTAGCTGATAACTTTAGACCGCAGGATCACTGAGTTAGCTGATGCTTTAGACCGCAGGATCACTGAGTTAGCTGGATAACTTTAGACCAAAACTAAAGAACCTCTACAGTGATTATGGGCAACCTCTTCTACTCCGCTATTCTATTTCACTAAACAAACCTAGGCTTTTTTGGTGAAGAACAGAACAAAGCAGAAACAAGCTACAGTTGAAGACTGGTTAGTAAGGGTCAGCTGATGTCTCTTTCAGGTTATTAGAGAACTACATGGGAATATATTTAGACCTATTATTAGGCGTTCAACAACGCGTGTTCTTCCCCCCAAAATCCCCACAACGATAGTAAAACAAGGGAAATTCTACCTTGTGGGGATATTTCCCACGTCCCAATGAGGACAGAGGATATTTTAAGTTTAGAGTTAGGGTTAGGGGTTAGGGGTTAAGCAAAATAGGATTTTGAATGGAAAGACATTGTAGGTCCCCATGACGATAGAAGAACATAACAGTGTGTGTGTGTGTGTATGTGTGTGTGTGTGTGTGTGTGTGTGTCACAGTGTGGTGCTAGCATAAGAAGAGAGGACACACACATGAGAAGGATGCAGACATGTTAACACACACTGAATGTTCAACACCAACAAATCTATCCCCCAATCCCCCACTGCCCCAAAAAACCCCAAAAATCACCCATTTGTCCTAAAACACTCTCCCCCATTCCCCTAAACACCAACTCCCCCACTGCCCCTAAACCCCCTAATCCCCCCCTGCCCCTTAAACCCCTAACCCCCACTGCCCTAAACACCTAACTACCCACTTCCTAAAACCAAAACCACCCCGTCCTAAACCCCCTACCCCCCACTGCCCTAAACACCTAACTCACCCACTGTCCTAAACACCTAACTCACCCACTGTCCTAAACACCTAACTCCCACCGTCGTCCTGATGAGAGAGAGAAGGGAGGAGAGAGCGACAGGGAGGGAGAGCCAGGAGAGACGGGGAGAGAGAACAGGACGAGAGAGAGACGAAAGAGAAGCCCAGAGAGAAAAAGAGCACAGGAGACAGAGAGACAGAAGGAGAGAGAAACCAGGTAAACACTCACGTCGCCTAGAGTCTTGAAGAGCAGGAGAGAGAAGAGAGTGGGACATAAGACCAGCAAAGTTTATATGAGAGAAGAAGACAAGAAAGACGGATAGAAGATGAAAGAGAGGGACCTAGCGAGCAGAAAGAGTGAAGTTGTTAAGAAGAAAGTTAGAAAGAGAAAACAGCCACAAATACAGGGAAGAAACAGGAGGAAACCCTCCGCCAAAATAAAGGGACAAAAAAACCCCACAAGAACCGCATCAAACAAACGAAACGGAGACAAAAAAACAAAAAGAGCAAAAGTCCTCCGCAACAAGACCCCCAAAAACCGTACACACACCCCAAAAACAACCCAAAAGCCAAAACCCCCGAACAAGACCCAGCCACACACCCCCCCCCTCCCACACGTCCCCAAACCCCAACAGAGCACCAACAAACCCAAACCAAAAAAAGAAAAGACAAACCAAAGGAACTCCGAAAAAAGGGAAAAACAAAAGAGAAAAAGAAAAATAAAACAAATAACAAGAACAAAAAAAAAAAAAAGAAAAAAGGGGCCCCATCAGGCCAAAAACAACAAAAAGCCCCAAAAAAAGACCAAACAAAAAAAGGAACACTAAGCCACCCCAAAACACATACTAAAAACAACCCCCAAACATCAAAACCCCAAAGCGCCCCAAACCGCCCAAAACAAACCCCAAACAGACACAAACCATCCCCTCCCCTCCCCCTCACCCCCCTCCCCCCCTACCCTCCCCGTCTCCCCATCACCCTCCCCTACCCCCATCAACCCTTCCCCTTCTCCCCCTCACCTTCTCCCCCCTTCCACCCCCATCCAAGACCGTCCCAAGGTAGACCCTGAGGAACTTTTCACCAAGTTGGAGCGAATCGGTAAAGGATCATTTGGTGAGGTCTTCAAAGGCATCGATAATCGCACCCAGAGTGTAGTAGCCATTAAGGTAAGATGCAGTACTAAGCCATTATGAGCAGTGTCCTTCATAAACATCACCAAGAAACGTTCAATATGTCTAAAATATGTTGCTTCTTTAAGACGATAAATCTGGAAGAGGCTGAAATATGTTGCTTCTTTAAGATGATAAATATGGAAGAGGCTGAAATATGTTGCTTCTTTAAGACGATAAATCTGGAAGAGGCTGAAATATGTTGCTTCTTTAAGACGATAGATCTGGAAGAGGCTGAAGATGAGATTGAAGATATACAACAGGAGATCACTGTACTGAGTCAATGTGACAGTCCCTATGTCACCAAGTACTATGGGTCACACCTAAAGGTGAGGATAGGAACACACACACACACACACACACACACACACACACACACACACACACACACACACACACACATATACACACACACACACACACACACATACACACATACACACACACACACACACGCATATACACACACACGCATACACACACCACATACACACACACATATACACACACACACACATACACACACACACACACACTGCAGCTATAACTCTCTCTCTGTCTCTCAGGGCAGTAAACTATGGATCATCATGGAGTATCTAGGTGGGGGTTCAGCTCTGGACTTGGTAAGTGTGTGTGTGTGTGTGTGGATGGTTACTTTTATGAAAGTGTGATCTGTGATGTGTGTGTGATGTGTGTGTCCAGTTGCGTGCAGGTCCGTTTGATGAGTGCCAGATTGCCACCATGCTGAAGGAAATTCTGAAGGGTCTGGATTATCTCCACTCAGAGAAGAAGATACACCGAGATATCAAAGGTAGGAGTGTGTGTGTGTTGCTCTTAGTTAAATGTGGTGTTGCACAGGAGTGTGTATCTCTGTGTGTGGAGCTAAAACCAGTAGTTTTTTTTTAACCTGCTACACTCACTGGAAGCGTAACTTTTTTGGGGGGCCAGCGTCAACAGAGTGCTTTATCAAGTGTTGCCACGGCCATGAGCGTCTTACTTGAAAATAGTTACTTGAAAAATAGATAATGATTTAACTATCAGCGGTGCTTGTGCCCAGGGTTCATTATTGTTAACTCACACTGCAAAACTCTAGGGGGTTAAATAAACGGAACAAAAAAATATAAACCCAACATGTAAAGTGTTGGTCCCATGTTTCATGAGCTGAAATAAAAGAGCCAAGAAATGTTCCACACGCACAAAAAGCTTATTTCTCTCAAATTTTGGGCACAAATTTGTTTACATCCCTGTTAGTGAGCATTTCTCCTTTGCCAAGATAATCCATCCACCTGACAGGTGTGGCATATCAAGAAGCTGATTAAACAGCATGATCATTACACAGGTGCACCTTGTGCTGGGGACAATAAAAGGACACTCTAAAATGTACAGTTTTGTCACACAACACAATGCCACAGATGTCTCAAGTTTTGAGGGAGTGTGTAATTGGCATGCTGACTGCAGGAATGTCCACCAGAGCTGTTGCCAGATAATTGAATGTTGATTTCTCTACCATAAGCCGCCTCAACGTCGTTTTAGAGAATTTGGCATTACGTCCAACCGGCCTCACAACCACAGACCACGTGTATGGTGTTGTTGGGTGAGTGGTTTGATGATGTGAACGTTGTTGACAGAGTGCCCCATGGTGGGGTTATGGTATGGGCAGGCATAAGCTACGGACAACGAACACAATTGCATTTTATTGATGGCAATTTGAATGCACAGAAATACCGTGACGAGATCCTGAGGCCCACTGTCGTGCCATTCATCTGCCACCATCACCTCATGTTTCAGCATGATAATGCACGGCCCCATGTCGCAAGGATCTGTACACAATTCCTGGAAGCTGAAAATGTTCCAGTTCTTCCATGGCCTGCATACTCTCCAGACATGTCACCCATTGAGCATGTTTGGGATGCTCTGGATCGACGTGTACGACAGCATGTTCCAGTTCCCGCCAATATCCAGCAACTTGGTACAGCCATTGAAGAGGAGTGGGACAACATTCCACAGGCCACAATCAACAGTCTGATTAACTTTATGTGAAGGAGATCTGTCGCACTGCATGAGGCAAATGGTGGTCACATCAGATACTGACTGGTTTTCTGATCCACGCCCCCACCTTTTTTTTAAAGGTATCTGTGACCAACAGATGCATATCTGTATTCCCAGTCATGTGAAATCCATAGATTAGGGCCTAATGAATTTATTTCCATTTACTGATTTCATTATATGAACTGTAACTCAGTAAAATCTTTGAAATTGTTGCATGTTGCATTTGATATTTCTGTTCAGGATAACTCACACTGCAAAAGGGAAATGTCTCCAGTAAATGTATTTGGTGTGTGTCCCTCCCCCTCTCTGTAGCTGCCAATGTCCTTCTCTCTGAGCACGGGGAGGTGAAGCTAGCAGACTTTGGAGTGGCTGGACAGCTGACAGACACACAGATAAAGAGGGAGACATTTGTAGGGACACCATTCTGGATGGCACCGGAAGTCATACAACAGTCTGCTTACGATCAAAAGGTAGAGAGAGACGCCTCTTTCCTTTGTCTCTCTGAGCTGGTTGGCTTAGGTTGCTTTGTGTCTAGGTAGGTGGTTAGGTTAGGTTGCTTTGTGTCTAGGAGGGTGGTGTGGTTAGGTTGCTTTGTGTCTAGGAGGGGGGTTAGGTTAGGTTGCTTTGTGTCTAGGAGGGGGGGTTAGGTTAGGTTTGCTTTGTGTCTAGGGGGGGTGGTGTGGTTAGGTTGCTTTGTGTCTAGGAGGGGGGTTAGGTTAGGTTGCTTTGTGTCTAGGAGGGTGGTGTGGTTAGGTTGCTTTGTGTCTAGGAGGGGGGTTAGGTTAGGTTGCTTTGTGTCTAGGGGGGTGGTGTGGTTAGGTTGCTTTGTGTCTAGGAGGGGGGTTAGGTTAGGTTGCTTTGTGTCTAGGAGGGGTGGTTAGGTTAGGTTGCTTTGTGTCTAGGTAGGTGGTTAGGTTAGGTTGCTTTTGTGTCTAGGTAGGTGGTTAGGTTAGGTTGCTTTGTGTCTAGGTAGGTGGTTAGGTTAGGTTGCTTTGTGTCTAGGTAGGTGGTTAGGTTAGGTTGCTTTGTGTCTAGGTAGGTGGTTAGGTTAGGTTGCTTTGTGTCTAGGTAGGTGGTTAGGTTAGGTTGCTTGTGTCTAGGTAGGTGGTTAGGTTAGGTTGCTTTGTGTCTAGGTAGGTGGTTAGGTTAGGTTGCTTTGTGTCTAGGAGGGTGGTGTGGTGGTTAGGGTTGCTTTGTGTCTAGGTAGGTGGTTAGGTTAGGTTGCTTGTGTCTAGGTAGGTGGTTTAGGTTAGGTTTGCTTTGTGTCTAGGAGGGGGGTAGGTTTAGGTTGCTTTGTGTCTAGGTAGGTGGTTAGGTAGGTTGCTTTGTGTCTAGGTAGGTGGTTAGGTTAGGTTGCTTTGTGTCTAGGAGGGGGGTTAGGTTAGGTTGCTTTGTGTCTAGGAGGGTGGTTAGTTAGGTTAGGTTGCTTTATGTCTAGGAGGGTGGTTAGGTTAGGTGCTTTGTTGTCTAGGAGGGGGGTTAGGTTAGGTTGCTTTGTGTCTAGGAGGGGGGTTAGGTTAGGTTGCTTTGTGTCTAGGAGGGGGGTTAGGTTAGGTTGCTTTGTGTCTAGGAGGGGGGTTAGGTTAGGTTGCTTTGTGTCTAGGAGGGTGGTTAGGTTAGGTTGCTTTGTGTCTAGGTAGGTGGTTAGGTTAGGTTGCTTTGTGTCTAGGTAGGTGGTTAGGTTAGGTTGCTTTGTGTCTAGGAGGGGGGTTAGGTTAGGTTGCTTTGTGTCTAGGAGGGTGGTTAGGTTAGGTTGCTTTGTGTCTAGGAGGGTGGTGTGGTTAGGTTGCTTTGTGTCTAGGAGGGGGGTTAGGTTAGGTTGCTTTGTGTCTAGGAGGGGGGTTAGGTTAGGTTGCTTTGTGTCTAGGAGGGTGGTTAGGTTAGGTTGCTTTGTGTCTAGGAGGGTGGTTAGGTTAGGTTGCTTTGTGTCTAGGAGGGGGGTTAGGTTAGGTTGCTTTGTGTCTAGGAGGGTGGTTAGGTTAGGTTGCTTTGTGTCTAGGAGGGGGGTTAGGTTAGGTTGCTTTGTGTCTAGGAGGGGGGTTAGGTTAGGTTGCTTTGTGTCTAGGAGGGGGGTTAGGTTAGGTTGCTTTGTGTCTAGGAGGGGGGTTGGTTAGGTTGCTTTGTGTCTAGGAGGGTGGTTAGGTTAGGTTGCTTTGTGTCTAGGAGGGGGGTTAGGTTAGGTTAGGTTGCTTTGTGTCTAGGAGGGTGGTGTGGTTGAGTCAGTGTGTGTGTATGTGGTTGAGTCAGTGTGTGTGTGTGTGTGTGTGTGTGTGTGGTTGAGTCAGTGTGTGTGTGTGTGGTTGAGTCAGTGTGTGTGTGTGTGTGTGTGTGTGGTTGAGTCAGTGTGTGTGTGTGTGGTTGAGTCAGTGTGTGTGTGTGTGTGTGGTTGAGTCAGTGTGTGTGTGTGTGTGTGTGTGTGTGTGTGTGTGTGTGTATGGTTGAGTGTCTAGGAGGGTGGTGTGGTTGAGTCAGTGTGTATATGGTTGACCTTTCAACTTTATATGCCATTAAGTGTCAGGGAGGGAGTGAAAGACTTGTGTTTTGTGTGTAATGGAGTGTATCTGAATACTCTGTCATTAGAGTCCTATTTAGAGAGATCCCCCCTTCTCCAGGCTGATATCTGGTATCACTACTCCAGAGATAAAGGCCAACCTCCTAATAGTGATATGAACCCTGTGGTGGTTGTTGTTTAAATGTTCAACCCTGTGGTTGTTGTTCTTTTAAATGTTCAAATCCTGTGGTGGTTGTTGTTGTTTAAATGTTCAACCCTGTGGTGGTTGTTGTTCTGTTCATTCTCCCCACCCCTCTAGGCTGATATCTGGTCTTTAGGTATAACAGCTATAGAGCTAGCTAAAGGAGAGCCTCCAAACAGTGACATACACCCTATGAGGGTTCTCTTCCTGATCCCGAAGAGCAGTCCCCCCTCCCTCGGGGGAGATTTCTCCAAGAGCTTCAAGGAGTTCACTGACTCCTGTCTCAATAAGGATCCAGTCTTCGTAAGTACATTGGAAGGGGGGGGGGGGGGGGCGTGTCCATGGGTTTACTTCCTACCTCTTGTCCTCATCTCCTTGTCTCTTTCTCAAAAAAAACGAATTTTGATGAGAGAAGATCTGAGGTTGCTCCCTGCTGATCTTCATCAAGTGTGAAAGGATGTTAGGAATCGAGGAAATACAATTGAGATTCAACCTGTGTGAGAAATCTTGCTTGTTGCTGCCACCTGTTGGTTGAATATATTTTGCTTCGCTACCCAATTCTTCTATTTCTTTTCTCCTACTCTACTCCTTCTCTCTCCTCTTTCTCTCCTACTCTACTCCCTCCCTCTCTCTCCTCTTTCTCTCCTACTCTACTCCCTCCCTCTCTCTCCTCTTTCTCTCCTACTCTACTCCCTCCCTCTCTCTCCTCTTTCTCTCCTACTCTACTCCCTCCCTCCCTCTCCTCTTTCTCTCCTACTCCCTCCCTCCCTCCTCCAGAGACCCTCAGCCGGAGAGTTGTTGAAACATAAGTTCATAGTAAAGAACTGCAAGAAGACTTCCTACCTGACTGAACTGATAGACAGGTTTCAGAGATGGAAGACTGAAGAACACAGTGATGACGACTCTAGCTCAGACGACGATGGGTAGGTCTAGGGGGGTGTGGGGTGGGGTGGGGGGGTGAGGGGGGGGTGTTGTGTGTGTGTAACCCTTTCATCTCTCTCCTCAGTGAGTCCAGTAACAAGGAGAACAGCCCGTCACAGCCCGAGTGGTCGTTCACCACCGTACGGAAGAAAGATAAGGACGTCAGGAAGGTGCTCAGTGGAGCGGTCAGTGTGTGTTGGTTGGTTCGTCTGCACAGAGGATTTCCTTGTTAACATCCCTAGCTAACCTCTCTCTCTCACGCTCTCCCCCCCCCAGGACCAGGACCAGGACCAGGAGCAGCACTTGAAGTCCATCAGTAAAGCCACAGTCTTCTCTGAGGTAAATATGCTTCAGATGCATGTTGATATGTTCAGACAGTGTTATTGGACATTTCTGAATGTATATGTTGCAGCTGAAGTTTGATCACCGGGACGGTGCTGAACAGAGGCATGCTATAGAGGAGTTGGAGAGAAACATCCAGCTGGCTGAAGACGTCTGTCCTGGAGTCACAGACAAGATGGTCGCCAGGATCATAGCACGCTTCCAGAAGTAAGTTTCTCTCCTCTCATCCTCTCTCTCTCTCTCTCTCTCTCTCTCTCCCCCTCTCTCTTCTTCTGATAAATCTCTCTCTCTCCCCCCCTCTCTCTCTCTCTTCTAATAAATCTCTCTCTCTCTCTCTCAGTTTCACTCCAACATAAAGGAGAAGAGATGGAAGGAGAGAGAGATTGGAGGTAGATTCCAGCTAAACGAAAGAGGGAAGAAAAGAAGAAATGTAAAAGTTCAGTCTAGTCAAAAGCTTCGCTGTCTGTCCAAACACACACCCCAGTAATGTAACTCAACTATCTTGCTTTGCTGACTATCTTGGGTCTTAGCACAGTGGAAAAGGCTACGATGTACTGTCTACCTCGACACATAGAGATGTACTTTCCCCAACCAGCTAGCTCGTCTGTCGCCTGTTCATTCACTGAGCACAGTGGTCTTAGCACAGTGGAAAAGGCTACGATGTACTGTCTACCTCGACACATAGAGATGTACTTTCCCCAACCAGCTAGCTCGTCTGTCGCCTGTTCATTCACTGAGTATATTACTCATTAACTCTCAGCTGGTTACAAATCACTACCCGTCTAACCCCTTGCCCTTCGTCTTAACCCCCTCAATGTTAGCATGTCTGAAGGCTCTTGATAGGTATAATCAGTGTAGTGGTGGAGCTTCCACTATGTTGATTCGACCTTACAGATCGGAAAACATTGAAGGGTTAAGGCCAAGGAGACGGATAGGGATCCTAACCTAGGAGCCAGTGGAGTGTCAAAACTCTGTTCAGGAGTGTAGGGTTTTTGTTGACATTTATCCCCAGTGTTCTATTCCAGAATTCAGTTAGAATGTCATCCCACCAACATTCCAGTTCCGTAGCACCCACACCAGTTCCGTAGCACCCATTCCAGTTCCGTAGCACCCATTCCAGTTCCGTAGCACCCATTCCAGTTCCGTAGCACCCATTCCAGTTCCGTAGCACCCACACCAGTTCCGTAGCACCCATTCCAGTTCCGTAGCACCCATTCCAGTTCCGTATCACCCATTCCAGTTCCGTAGCACCCACACCAGTGCCATCTAGAGTCGTTTTTCACATTTCCTCCACATTTTCAACAAAATTAAAAACTCAGGGACCTGCTTTTTAACGTTACCTGTATATTGGATACATTTAAATATTACATTTCTTGTTTTTATATGGGATTAGTAGATCACACATATCTAATTTGTCTGGGAAATTTAGAAAATTGTTGCATGATCCATTTTTAGATTTCAATAGATGTTGAAAGAGTAATGTTGTAAATATAGTTTGATAAAAAAAAATTATACGTTTATTGGTAACAGTAAAGAGTGTGTCGGGAGAAATGCTGAGGGGAAGATGTGTGCTTGTGTTTAACAATCTTTTGTGTGTGTTTTTAAAGTTCATTTGTGTGGGATTTTTTTTTTTGAATAAATATTACATTTTGGCCTTAACATTTGTGTGTTGCAGTGTTTTCGGCTACGTGCTGGTTTGTTAGTCAAAGCCTCTGAATCTATGTAGTAAAAATGTTTAGTAAAATGGGTATTGATTTTATATCCAGGGCCCGTATTCAAAAAGTGTCTCAAAGTAGAAATGCTGATCTAGCATCAGGTCCATATCAGGGTTTGGGGTCAATTCCATTTCAATTCGAGTAAATTTAAAAAAAAATTACCAAACTCCCAATTCAAATGTTTCCTCCATTGAAAAGCATTGAAGAGAATTGCAATTGTAATGTTGGTTTACTTCCTGAATTTAAATGGAATTGACCCCAACCCTGCTCCATATAATCTTTTATTTATTATGATCTGAAAGATAAAACTGATTTCTAGATTAGCACTCCACTTCTGATCAACTCTATGCGAAGGAGATGTGTAGCGCTGCGTGAGGCAAATTGCGGTCACACCAGATACTGACTGGTTTTCTGATCCACGCCCTTACTTTTTTTTTTTTTTTTTAAGGTATCTGTGACCAACAGATGCATATCTGTATTCCCAGTCATGTGAAATACATAGATTAGGGCCTAATGCATTTTATTTCAATTGAGTGATATCCTTATGTGAACTGTAACTCAGTAAAATATTTGTAATTGTTGCATGCTGAGTAAAATTTTTGTTCAGTGTCGATGCTTTATGAATATGATGTTCAGATCATGTTCGTTCTCAAGTAAAGACACCGTGATCTTCATACAGATTACACTCTTTATTGACAGATTAATTCAGACATGTACCAAAACCTTCAATCAAAACAGGATACGCTACTTTTTGTAAAGTTGTACAAAACGGGCACATGTCTGTAACCGAACGTTCAATTCAACACTGTATACGTTTTGGAGTGTCCATTCAATGTACAAAGCATCCTGAATATACCAAATGTCATCCTGACCACACACACACACACGTCACACAACACTATTCTACAGTCTCAATTTCGTAATCCGAGGCTTCCCCTCTCCCCCACTGCTATACCTCTCCTCTTCCTCTTCCCCCTCCTCTTCCTCCTCCAGTTGTAAACTCCCAGAGGAGAACCTCATCCTAGCCAGAGCATTGGACCGTACCACTTTACCCAACGGGGGTGCTGGGCTGTAGTAGGGATAGAACACCTCTGGGTCTGAATCGCTGTAGCTTCCACCGACTCCCCCTAGGACACACAGTGAGGTGGGCCGGTCTGGTAAGGGGGAGGAGTTTAGAGGCAGGTAGGAGGGTCTTTGTGGAGTCTGGTGACGTGATAGGTGGGGGTAGTAACCTAGGGGACGGAACTCAGAGGCGGGGTTGGAGGCGGGGACTACTCTGGGGAACTTGACGTCCGGTTGGCTGGTGGCACGACGAGGAAGTCCAGGCAGGAAGTTGGAGTCGTCGCTGTAATGCCCCGCCTCTATTCTCCCGACGTCCAATCTCCTGGCTGCGTTTCCGCTCGAGAGCCCGCCCTGGTAGACCCTGGCCAATCCCAGCCCGGATGGGCGGAGATTCCGCCTGAGTGGCGACAGGGAGGACGAATCAGAGCGTGAGTAGAGAGAAGGGCGTGTCAGCCCCTCCAACGGGGCGTGGTCTAAGCGGTGCATCTGCGGGAGACGCTCCAATGAGGTGACGGCGCCGTCCAAAAAGTAGGCCTGTCCGTGCGGATAACTGGCCAATGGGAATGTTGGAAGGACTGGATGGAACTTGTAAGCGGGGTTATTGGGATACAGGAGGACCAATTGCTGCGCGTCGGAGGCGGACTGGGGTTTGGGCCGACGTTTGGCCCTGCTGTTTCCATGGTAAACCCCTCCTCCGAATCTATGCCCGGCCCCTCCCTGCCGTTGCCCCCCCGCCCTCCTTTCCCCGATGTCTACCGATGTAGAGGCGGACCTTTGCTTAGGAGAGGCCGTTGATAGGTGGAAAGCTTGTGGGAGGCGGGACCGCTGGAGTTCCGTGGAGAAGACCACCTCGACAGCTGATTGGCTGCGTTTAGGGTTAGCTCCTCCCACTCCCCGTTGTCGTTCCACTTCCCCTTCGCTGTGAGCGAGGGCGTGGCCTCCGGGGCGCGGTAACGGGTGGGACTGCTTGTAGAGCTGGTGGAGAACATGATGTGGATGGACATGTTACCGTGGATTATTGAAATTGTCATTGGTAGGGTTGTCACGATACCAGTATTGCCTAGATACCGTAGTTGGAAACAAAATGTCTTATGTTGTCATCCAGAGTCACATTGTATTTATTTTCCAAGCTGTAGCACAAAATATTTTACATGAAGCAGGTTTTTAAAGGATCAAAGAGTTTAGACTGCTCTGTGTTTTACTCATGGCTGACATTGCCACAGGGGATGGGGGGGACATGTCCCCCCCCCCAATATTCAGAACAGGTTGATTCATCCCCCACAATAAAACATTTTTTTTTAAATATAAAATAAAAGTATATGAACACATCATAGGCAATGGCAAAATGTGTAGAATTGCAGGAAATTAGCTTTAAAATGCTACATTTTCTCTCAGCCTCATAGCAAAATTTACATTTACATTTACATTTTAGTCATTTAGCAGACGCTCTTATCCAGTGCATACATAAAATATATATTTTTTCATACTGTGTGGAATAGCAGGAAATTTGCTTTAAAACTGCAAAATGTTCTATCATCTTCATGGCAAAATGTATAGAATAGCATGAGATAAGCTATAAAACGAAATGCATTGTGAAAAACTCTGTTTTCCCCCCAAAAAAGAATTTGTTGTTAAACTGCTCCACGAGTTTAACAAGATGAAAACGCTGCTGGCGCTGACCCAGCACCCCTGGCAGGATAAAACGAACGCACACCAAAACACTACCACGTCATCCTCTGCGTTTCGTCATCAGAGGAAAAACTTTCAGAATGACAGAGTGGATATATCCCCCTCCATATCCCCCTCAGAATAACAGTGGATATATCCCCCTCCATATCCCCCTCAGAATGACAGTGGATATATCCCCCTCCATATCCCCCTCAGAATGACAGTGGATATATCCCCCTCCATATCCCCCTCAGAATGACAGTGGATATATCCCCCTCCATATCCCCTCAGAATGACAGTGGATATATCCCCTCTCTATCCCCCCTCAGAATGACAGTGGATATATCCCCCTCCATATCCCCCTCAAAATGACAGAGTGGATATATACCCCTCCATATCCCCCTCAGAATGACCGAGTGGATACTGACAGAATACAGTCGGAAGACAGACTCTGGAGTCGGCATCGACATTCAACGACACGTCAGTCTTTGTCAATGGTATGTTCACATTCAATTATTATATTGAAAACAAATGTGGCCATTAGGTAGGCCAACTACAACAAAGACAACAGGCGCAGCACGCAGACCCAGGACGGAGCGGCCAACGGAGGAAGAGGGCGCAAAGACCCGCCAGAGACCCCGCCAGAGGCCCCGACAGAGCCCGCCGAGGCCCCCCCAGAGGCCCCGCCAGAGACCCGCCAGAGAGCCCGCCAGAGAACCCCGCAGAGGCCCCGCCAGAGACCCGCCAGAGGCCCCCGCCAGAGGCCCCTCGCCAGAGACCCCGCCAGAGGCCCCGCAGAGGACCCCGCAGAGACCCGCCAGAGACCCGCCAGAGGCCCCGCCAGAGGACCCCGCCGAGGCCCGCCAGAGGCCCCGCCCAGAGACCCCGCCAGAGGCCCGCCAGAGGGCCCGCCGAAAGGGCCCCGCAAAAGGCCCCCGCAGAGGCCCCCCCAGAGACCCCGCCAGAGGCCCCCAGAGCCCCCGGCCAGAGGCCCCGCCAAGAACCCGCCAGGGGACCGCAAGAGCCCCGCCGGAGGCCCCGCCAGAGCCGCCAGAGGCCCCGCCAGGGGCCCCCGCCAGGGGGAACCCCCCGGGGGCCGCCAAGGCCCCCAAGGGAAACCCCAGAGGCCCCGCCGGGCCCGCCAAGACCCCCCAGAGGGCCCCCGGGCCCCGCCAGAGCCCCGCCGGGGCCCCGCCAAAACCCCGCCAGAACCCGCCAGAGGCCCGCCAGGGGGCCCGCCAGACCCCCCCAAGGCCCCCCCAGAGGGCCCCCAAGACCCGCCAGGGGCCCCCCAGAGGCCCCGCCAGAGACCCCGCCAGACCCCCGCCAAGGCCCCGCCAGAGGCCCCGCCAAGGCCCCCAGGACCCCCAGAGGCCCCGCCAGGGGCCCCCCCAGAGGGGGGGGAAACCCCGGCGGGGGGGGGGGCCCCAGAAGCCGCCAACCCCCGCCGGGGCCCCACAGGACCCCGCCAGAGGCCCCGCCAGAACCCCGCCGAGGCCCCCAAAACCCCCGCCAGAACCGCCAAGACCCGCCAGAGGGGCCCCCCAAGACCCCGCCAGAGGCCCCCAGAGGCCCCGCCAGGGGCCCCCGCCAGAGGCGGGGCCCAGGGGGCCCCCCAGGGGCCCCCGCCACAGACCCCCCAGGGCCCCCCGGGGAACGCAAGGGCCCCCCCCAGAGCCCCCAAAAGGGGGCCCCGCCAAACCCCGCCAGAGGCCCCCCCAGAGGCCCCCCCAGGACCCCCCCGAGGCCCCCCCAGGACCCCCCCAGAGACCCCCCCAGAGGCCCCCCCAGAGGCCCCGCAAAGGGACCCCGCCAAGGCGCCCCAGAGGCCCCCCCGAGACCCGCCAGGGCCCCCCAGGGCCCCCCAAAGGGCCCCCCCAGGGCCCCGCCAAGGCCCCCCAGGACCCGCCGAGCGCCCCCAAGGGCCCCCAGGGGCCCCCGCCAGGGGCCCCGCCAGAACCCCAGGGGCGCCGCCGGGCCCCCGCCGAGAGCCGCCGAGACCCGAGGCCCCGCAGACCCCCGACAAGACCCCCCAAGGCGCCGCCAAGCCCCCGCCGGGGGGGCGCCGCCAGAGACCCCCCAGAGAGCCCCCCAAGAGCCCCCGCAGGGGCGCCCAGAGACCCGCCAGGGCCCCGCCAGGGCCCCGCCAAGGCCCCGGAGGCGCGGCCAGAGGCCCCCAAAGGGGGCCCCGCCACAGGGACCCGCCAACCCCCCCCCCCCGAGGCCCCCCCCAGGGGCCCCGCCAAGACCGCCAGGGGGCCCCCCGAGCCCCCGCCCGGGCCCCGCCAGAAAACCCCCCAGAGGCCCCCCCAGGGGGGACCCCGCCAGAGACCCCGCCAGGGGCCCCGCCAGAGGCCCGCCGAGGCCCGCCAGGGGCCCCCGCCAAAACCCCCGCAGAGACCCCCCCCAGACCCCGCCGGGGGCCCCCCCAGGAGACCCCCCCAGAGGCCCCCCAGAGACCCGCAGAGAGCCCGCCAGGGCCCCGCCAGAGGCCCCCCGGACCCGCCAGAGGCCCCCCCAGAACCCCGCCAGAGGCCCGCCAGAGACCCGCCAGAGGGGCCCCGCCGAGGCCCCGCCAGAGGCCCCGCCAGAGACCCCCCCGACCCCCCCGCCAGAGCCCCCAAGGCCCCCAGGGGGACCCCCCAGAGGCCCGCCGGGGCCCCCGCCGGCCCCGCCAGGGCCCCCCCAGAGACCCCCCAGAGCCCCCCAGACCCCCCCCCAGAGAGCCCCCAGAGACCCCCCCCAGAGCCCCCCCAGGACCCCCCCAAAGGGAGGCCCCGCCAGGGCCCGCCAGAGCCCCGCCAGAAAACCCCGCCAAGGCCCCCCCAGAACCCCCCAAAGGGGGCCCCGCAGAGGCCCCCCGGGCCCCCGCCAAGACCCCCCAAGACCCCCCAGAGACCCCCCAGAGGCCCCCCAGGGGGCCCGCCAGAGAGCCCCCAAGACCCGCCAAGGCCCGCAAAAACCCGAAGGCCCCGCCAGAGACCCCCAGAAACCCCCCCAGAGGCCCCGCCAGAGGCCCCGCCGAGACCCCCCAGAGACCCCCCAAGACCCCCCCAGAGACCCCGGAGGGGGCCGCCAGGGGCCCCCCCAGGGGCCCCGCCAGGACCCCCAGAGGGCCGCCGGGGCCCCGCCAGAGACCCCCCCAAAGGGCCCCCGCCAGGACCCCCCCAGAGACCCCGCAAGGGGCCCCCGCCAGAACCCCCCCAGAGGCGCCGCCAGAGCCCCCGCCAGGGGGCCCCCAGAGGCCCCGCCAGGGGGCCCCGCCAGGGCGCGGCCGAGGCCCCCCCAAAGGGGCCCCCCCCAAGACCCCGCCGAGGCCCCCCCGGGGCCCCCGCCAAAACCCCCCCAAACCCCCCCCGGGGCCCCCCCAGGGGCCCCCGCCAGGGCCCCCGGGAAAGGGGCCCCCCGCCAAGGCGGGGCCAGAGGCCCCGCCAGGGGCCCCCCAGGAGACCCCCCAGAGGCCCCGGCCAGAGCCCCCGCCAGAACCCGCCAAGGCCCCCCAGAACGCCTCCGAGGCCCCGGGCCAAAAGGACCCCGCCAAACCCCAAAGGGGACCCCCAAAGGGGGCCCCCGCCCGGGCCCCCAAAGGGGGGCCCCCAGGGGCCCCCAAACCCACCCCAAAGGGCCCCCAGAGGCCCGCCAAACCCCCGCCAATACCCCCCAAATCCCGCCAAGGCCCCCCAACCCCCCAACCCCCAAACCCCCCAAAACCCCCACAACCCCCCAAACCCCCAAAACCCCCCCAAACCCCCAATCCCCCAAACCCCCAAACCCCCCAAAACCCCCAGAAACCACCCCCCCCCAAACCCCAAATCCCCCAAAACCCCCCAAACCCCCCAACCCCCCAAAACCCCCCAAACCCCCCCAACACCCCAACCCCCCCAAACCCCAACCCCCCAAACCCCCCAAACCCCCCAAAACCCACCAACCCCCCAAAAAACCCCAATAAAAACCACAAACCCCTCCAAAATTTTCCCCCAAACCCCCAAAAAAAAAAATAAAAACCCCAAAAACCCCCAAAAACCCCTCCATTTCCCCCTCCATTTTACCCCTCCATAACCCCCCAAATGACCCCTCCATATTCCCCCTCCTAAAACCCCTAAAATATCCCCTCCATAAAACCCCCCATTTTCCCTCAATATTCTCCTCCAGAGGGATTTTATGGGGGGTTAGTAGGGTTTGATTTTAAATTCATTAAAATCATATGGGGTTTGTTTTGGGGGAAAAAAACCCTAACAAAACATCGGGAAGGGTTTTTTGTGGTGACAACCCTAACCCAAAACACAGATGGGGGGTGGTGTGGTGAAAAACCCCTAATCAAAAACTTTAAAGATGGGGTGGTGGGGGGAAACAACCCTAATCAAAAAACTCAGATGGGGTGGGGTGGTGAAAAAACCCAAATCAATAACTTTCCGATAGGGTGGTTTTGGGAATCCCTTTTCAATAACATCAGTAGGGGGGTGGTCTGAAAACCCAAATCAAAAACCCTCAGATAGGGGGGTTTGTGGTGCGACCCAATCAATAACTTTTCAGATAGGGTGGGGGGGTGACGCCCCCTAATCAAAAAACTTTAATTTTTAAAATTTCCCAATTTTTGGCTCCATGGTTGCTATGTAAAAAATTAGATGATATTTTACCTTTTTTGGGGGCCCGTCTGTGAGGGGTAGGAGGGGAAATTTTAAACTTCTGGCGTCTGATTAGGCCCCTAAGGGAAAGGTTTGGGAAAAAGGGGGGAACCCAACACACACACAAAAACAACAAACACACACAAACCAAAAAACAAAAAACCCCAACACACCACACACCACAAAAACCAAAAAACACACACACACACAACCACACAAAAACCCCACACCACACAAAAAAACCCCAAAAAAAACAAAACACACACAACACACAACACACAAAACCAAAACACAAAAAAAGACTTTACACACACAAACAAAAAAAAACCCCCAAACCACACCCCCCCAAAACCCCACACCACCCCAAAAAACCCAAAAACAAAACACACCACCACCACACCACAACACACACACACCACACACACACACACACCAAACCACACACAACACCACACACACACCACACACACACACACACACACACACACACACACACACACAGACACAGACACAGACACACACACACACCACACACACACACACACACACACACACACACAGTCTTCCCACCTCTGGAAAGGCATGCGTTTCCTCTCTCCTGTCCCCATACACTCCAACAGCTGTTTCTGGGTCCTGCCACTGAAACAGTAAACAGTTAGTTTCAATCAGCTGAACACAGTGTGTGAGTGAGTGTGGCTTTCATGTATGCACGTGTATGTGCTTGCATGTGTGTGTGTACCCATTGTGTGTGTGTGTGTGTACCCATTGTGTGTGTGTGTGTGTACTCAGTGTGTGTGTGTGTGTTCTCAGTGTGTGTGTGTGTGTGTTCTCAGTGTGTGTGTGTGTGTGTGTGTGTGTGTACCCAGTGTGTGTGTGTGTACTCAGTGTGTGTGTGTGTACCCAGTTGTGTGTGTGTGTGGTGTGTGTGTGTGTGTGTGTGTACTCAGTGTGTGTGTGTGTGTTCTCAGTGTGTGTGTGTGTACCCAGTGTGTGTGTGTTTGTGTGTGTACCCAGTGTGTATGTGTACCCAGTGTGTGTGTGTGTGTGTGTGTACTCAGTGTGTGTACCTGTATCTGTGTGTGTGTGTACCCAGTGTATGTGTGTGTGTGTGTGTGTGTGTACTCAGTGTGTGTGTGTGTGTACCCAGTGTGTGTGTGTGTGTGTGTACTCAGTGTGTGTAACCTGTATCTGAAGCTGGACCCCTTGCTGGACAGCAGAGTCTTGCGGCGTGACTGGGGCTCTTCGGGCCAGTCTGAAGAAGGCATGGTATTCAACACAGGTCTTCCAGAAGGACTTAGAGACGTCTCGACTCGCCATCGCAAACTCTACCGTGTCCTTACGGAAGGGCTGGGGGGGGGGGGCACACGCGTGGAGACACAGGTAAATATATTTTAAGAAGTTTTATATTTTAAGAAGTCGTACACACTAAAATATATATTCTCTTGAAGTTTCCTTTAAAAACACGTATTAATTCTTGAAAATGTGAGATATCTAGATACACTTGGAGAACAGAGGATTCATATGATTTGAAACGGTCTTACAAAGTTGAATAGAACATGCTTGGGTATTAGGACTCTCACCCCTATTTGGTCGTGTAGTTTGATGAGGAAGTGTTTCCTCTTGAAGCTCAGTTTACGGACCTTGGCCCAGCTGAAGGTGTTAATTTTAGTGTTACCCTGGAGACGAGACAGGAGACTGGTCAGAGTGTGGACGTGTTTGACTATACTTGTGGTGACCAGAAGTCCCTACAAGAATAGTAAATGAACAAACATTGGAGAGGAGAGACAGGAGACTGGTCAGTGTGGACGTGTTTGACTATACTTGTGGTGACCAGAAGTCCCCGCAAGAATAGTAAATGAACAAACATTTGACCAACTGGGGACATTTTGTTGCTTCCCACAAGGTTAAATGCTATTTCTAGGGGGGTTAAGGTTAGAATTAGTGTTAGGGTTAGAATTAGGTTAAGGGTTCAGAGCTAGGGTTAGTTTTAGGGTTAGGATTAGGAGCTAGGATTAGGTTCAGGGTTAGGATTAGGAGCTAGGATTAGGTTCAGGGTTAGGATTAGGAGCTAGGATTAGGAGCTAGGATTAGGTTTAGGGTTAGGATTAGGAGCTAGGATTAGGTTTAGGGTTAGGATTAGGAGCTAGGATTAGGTTCAGGGTTAAATTTTTCGGGTTAGGGTTAAGGCTAGGGTTATGTTTACAGTAGGGTTGAATGGGACTGAATTGTGTGTCCCCAGAAGGTTAGTTATACAAGACTGTGTGTACCTGAAACACCAGTACTCCAGAGTGTGTGACGGCCAGGTTGAGTCTCATGCCCTCTCCATCGTGGGCAGGGTGGGGGCGGATCCCGTACATGTCCAGTTTCCTAGCAACCTCCAAGAGATGGACGTCTGACTCCGCAGGAGAGTGACCCCTGGAACAATCAATCAACCAATCAACCAATCAACCAATCAACCAATCAGGCAATCAGATAATTAATCAGTGTGTGTGTGTGTGTTTGTACCTGCATTTCCTATGGAACCTTTATAATCTTGTGGTCCGGGTACTCTTGGTTAAGAACATACTGTTTCACCTATAGATGGTGACCTTACTGTTTATTCTAATGCTAAGGAAGTGCTTCCACAAGGACCACAGGATCTCTATGGCAGGGACAGTAGATGTTAATGCAAAGGAAGTGCTTCCACAAGGACCACAGGATCTCTATGGCAGGGACAGTAGATGCTAATGCTAAGGAAGTGCTTCCACAAGGACCACAGGATCTCTATGGCAGGGCCAGTAGATGTTAATGCTAAGGAAGTGCTTCCACAAGGACCACAGGATCTCTATGGCAGGGCCAGTAGATGTTAATGCTAAGGAAGTGCTTCCACAAGGACCACAGGATCTCTATGGCAGGGACAGTAGATGCTAATGCTAAGGAAGTGCTTCCACAAGGACCACAGGATCTCTATGGCAGGGACAGTAGATGCTAATGCTAAGGAAGTGCTTCCACAAGGACCACAGGATCTCTATCAGGGCCTAAAATGAACACCCGCCACCTGCAGGTAGAAAGGGAACAGAAGGCAACGGGACGAAACAGGCAGGGAACTTGTCTAATAAGAAATCAGTGTTTTTGGTTTTCTGTTGTAAACTACTTTTTTTTAACGTTTTGCTAATTGTGTACACAACCCTGCCATTCGCTGTGTAGATAACATTTATTCCATTCCCTTGGATTACAGCCGTAACTTGCAGGTCAAATTAACCCACCTGAAGTGATTTACCTATTTGCAGGTCAAATGTCTGTTTCACCAGCCACGTTGGCTGGTGGTCAGGGTTCCCACAGTGCGAGCATTTCACTCGCATTTGTGAATAGAAATTGTCGAGTATGATCACATTTATAGTCAAATAAATGCTGCAGTAGCTGTTTTCAAAGTATTTCTGCCGTTTTGTTTCATATCTGGTAAATTAATCGCACAAAGTCAAAGAACTACGAATCCTATAAAGTCTATTTCACCTCACGCTGCAACACTGCCTGGCGTTGGGGGGGGCCGTGCGCACGTGAAGAGCTGAGTGAAAGGTGCATTTTTAGAAGCGCTAAACACAGGCATAAAAGTTGGTCTAATTTACTTGAAGCTAAAGTCTAGTGAAGTGAGACTTTGTCCTTGTGTTTCTTGGCTATTTACATTGTTTTGTTCACCAGCTAGGCTGTTTTTCAATGTTTGAGTTTCAACTGCTAGGGAAGAGAAGACTTCAATCTCATAGGCACAAACATGACTGCAGTCGTGTTACCACGGTAACCTCCCGCACTTAAAGGGGCAGGTGAAATGTTTTGTCTCATCTGTGATACAAAAAAATGAAATTAAACAATATGCCACATTATTTCTTACTAGTAATACATTTCTTGTTTTAGGAACTTTACAAAGCATGCTCCTCCGTTTCTTTGTGTTTTGTTGGTGTATTTTAAGCAGAAAAAATGGGTGGTAAAAAATCTGAGTGGCTGGTAGATTTTTAATCTACCTGCCACAGTGGCTGGTGGACCAAAATGTAATTTTAAACGCTGATAACTATGGCATTGACAGTAGATACTAATGCTAAGGAAGCACTTCCACAGGGACCATAGGATCTCTATGGCAGTGACAGTAGATGCTAATGCTAAGGAAGCGCTTCCACAGGGACCATAGGATTTCTATGGCAGTGACAGTAGATGCTAATGCTAAGGAAGCGCTTCCACAGGGACCATAGGATCTCTATGGCAGTGACAGTAGATGCTAATGCTAAGTGCTTACCTGTGTTTCCTGTGGAACTTCATGATCTTGTGGTCCAGGTATTCCTGGTTAGGAACGTATTGTTTCAGCTCTAGATGGTGGATGTCCAACTCTTCCTCGTAGTCTCCCAGCTCTGCTGCACAACACACACGCATACACACATGCACGGACGGAAGCACACGTGCACGGTCGGAAGCAAACGTGCACGGACGGAAGCACACGTGCACGGTCGGAAGCACACGTGCACGGTCGGAAGCACACGTGCACGGACGGAAGCACACGTGCACGGTCGGAAGCACACGTGCACGGACGGAAGCACACGTGCACGGACGGAAGCACACGTGCACGGACGGAAGCACACGTGCACGGACGGAAGCACACGTGCACGGACGGAAGCACACGTGCACGGACGGAAGCACACGTGCACGGACGGAAGCACACGTGCACGGACGGAAGCACACATGCATGCCTCACGCATTGACGCACACATATGGAGGAACACACACACACAAACAAAGGCATATGTACAAACACACACAGCAAATAAGTCAGTCATTTCAGGTAGGTTAATTTGAGGCTTGAGTTACGGCTATAATCCAAGGATTTATTTAAATTTATTTATTTATTTCACCTTTATTTCACCTTTATTTAACCAGGTAAGCCAGTTGAGAACAAGTTCTCATTTACAACTGCGACCTGGCCAAGATAAAGCAAAGCAGTGCGATAAAAAACAACAACACAGAGTTACATATGGGGTAAACAAAACATAAAGTCAAAAATACAACAGAAAATATATATACAGTGTGTGCAAATGTAGCAAGTTATGGAGGAATACATGTTATCTAAACAGTGAATGGCAGGGTTGTGCAATAGCAAAACATAAAAATATATATTTTACAACAGAAAACTAAAACACTGATTTCGGCCCGTTGGCTTCTGTTCCCTTTCTAGGTGTAACTGATTAGGCTTGACTCACACTGCAGTAAATGGGAGACCAGCAGGGCGGCGCTGTTGTCATTACAGGTCAGACTGCCTGTAGAGAGGTCCTGCTTTATCTGGAGAGCAAACAGATACCTGGCACAGAGGAGAAGACACCTGGGTCAGATAGATAGATATACTGTACACCCTGGGTCAGCTAGATATACAGTGGGGAGAACAAGTATTTGATACACTGCCGATTTTGCAGGTTTTCCTACTTACAAAGCATGTAGAGGTCTATAATTTTTATCATAGGTACACTTCAACTGTGAGAGACGGAATCTAAAACAAAAATCCAGAAAATCACATTGTATGATTTTTAAGTAATTAATTTGCATTTTATTGCATGACATAAGTATTTGATACATCAGAACTTAATATTTGGTACAGAAACCTTTGTTTGCAATTACAGAGATCATACGTTTCCTGTAGGTCTTGACCAGGTTTGCACACACTGCAGCAGGGATTTTGGCCCACTCCTGCTTACAGACCTTCTCCAGATCCTTCAGGTTTCGGGGCCGTCGCTGGACAATACGGACTTTCAGCTCCCTCCAAAGATGTTCTATTGGGTTCAGGTCTGGAGACTGGCTAGGCCACTCCAGGACCTTGAGATGCTTCTTACGGAGCCACTCCTTAGTTGCCCTGGCTGTGTGTTTCGGGTCGTTGTCATGCTGGAAGACCCAGCCACGACCCATCTTCAATGCTCTTACTGAGGGAAGGAGGTTGTTGGCCAAGATCACGCGATACATGGCCCCATCCATCCTCCCCTCAATACGGTGCAGTCGTCCTGTCCCCTTTGCAGAAAAGCATCCCCAAAGAATGATGTTTCCACCTCCATGCTTCATGGTTGGGATGGTGTTCTTGGGGTTGTACTCATCCTTCTTCTTCCTCCAAACACGGCGAGTGGAGTTTAGACCAAAAAGCTCTATTTTTGTCTCATCAGACCACATGACCTTCTCCCATTCCTCCTCTGGATCATCCAGATGGTCATTGGCAAACTTCAGACGGGCCTGGACATGCGCTGGCTTGAGCAGGGGGACCTTGCGTGCGCTGCAGGATTTTAATCCATTACGGCGTAGTGTGTTACTAATGGTTTTCTTTGAGACTGTGGTCCCAGCTCTCTTCAGGTCATTGACCAGGTCCTGCCGTGTAGTTCTGGGCTGATCCCTCACCTTCCTCATGATCATTGATGCCCCACGAGGTGAGATCTTGCATGGAGCCCCAGACCGAGGGTGATTGACCGTCATCTTGAACTTCTTCCATTTTCTAATAATTGCGCCAACAGTTGTTGCCTTCTCACCAAGCTGCTTGCCTATTGTCCTGTAGCCCATCCCAGCCTTGTGCAGGTCTACAATTTTATCCCTGATGTCCTTACACAGCTCTCTGGTCTTGGCCATTGTGGAGAGGTTGGAGTCTGTTTGATTGAGTGTGTGGACAGGTGTCTTTTATACAGGTAACGAGTTCAAACAGGTGCTGTTAATACAGGTAATGAGTGGAGAACAGGAGGGCTTCTTAAAGAAAAACTAACAGGTCTGTGAGAGCCGGAATTCTTACTGGTTGGTAGGTGATCAAATACTTATGTCATGCAATAAAATGAAAATGAATTACTTAAAAATCATACAATGTGATTTTCTGGATTTTTGTTTTAGATTCCGTCTCTCACAGTTGAAGTGTACCTATGATAAAAATTACAGACCTCTACATGCTTTGTAAGTAGGAAACACTGCCGATTTTGCAGGTTATCAAATACTTGTTCTCTCCACTGTACATACTGTACATCTGGGTCAGATAGATAGATATACTGTACACCTGGGTCAGATATATAGATATACTGTACATCTGGGTCAGATAGATAGATATACTGTACACCAGGGTCAGATGGAACTCCTTCAAGACTGTTGGAAAAGCATTCCTCATGAAGCTGGTTGAGAGATTGCCAAGAATGTGCAAAGCTGTCATCAAGGCAAAGGATGGCTACTTTGAAGAATCTCAAATCTAAATATATACAGTGGGGGAAAAAAGTATTTAGTCAGCCACCAATTGTGCAAGTTCTCCCACTTAAAATGATGAGAGAGGCCTGTAATTTTCATCATAGGTACACGTCAACTATGACAGACAAAATGAGGAAAAAAAATCCAGAAATCACATTGTAGGATTTTTTATGATTTTATTTGCAAATGATGGTGGAAAATAAGTATTTGGTCAATAACAAAAGTTTCTCAATACTTTGTTATATACCCTTTGTTGGCAATGACACAGATCAAACGTTTTCTGTAAGTCTTCACAAGGTTTTCACACACTGTTGCTGGTATTTTGGCCCATTCCTCCATGCAGATCTCCTCTAGAGCAGTGATGTTTTGGGGCTGTCGCTGGGCAACACAGACTTTCAACTCCCTCCAAAGATTTTCTATGGGGTTGAGATCTGGAGACTGGCTAGGCCACTCCAGGACCTTGAAATGCTTACGAAGCCACTCCGTCGTTGCCCGGGCGGTGTGTTTGGGATCATTGTCATGCTGAAAGACCCAGCCACGTTTCATCTTCAATGCCCTTGCTGATGGAAGGAGGTTTTCACTCAAAATCTCACGATACATGGCCCCATTCATTCTTTCCTTTACACGGATCAGTCGTCCCGGTCCCTTTGCAGAAAAACAGCCCCAAAGCATGATGTTTCCACCCCCATGCTTCACAGTAGGTATGGTGTTCTTTGGATGCAACTCAGCATTCTTTGTCCTCCAAACACGACGAGTTGAGTTTTTACCAAAAAGTTCTATTTTGGTTTCATCTGACCATATGACATTCTCCCAATCCTCTTCTGGATCATCCAAATGCACTCTAGCAAACTTCAGACGGGCCTGGACATGTACTGCCTTAAGCAGGGGGACACGTCTGGCACTGCAGGATTTGAGTCCCTGGCGGCGTAGTGTGTTACTGATGGTAGGCTTTGTTACTTTGGTCTCAGCTCTCTGCAGGTCATTCTCTAGGTCCCCCCGTGTGGTTCTGGGATTTTTGCTCACCGTTCTTGTGATCATTTTGACCCCACGGGGTGAGATCTTGCGTGGAGCCCCAGATCGAGGGAGATTATCAGTGGTCTTGTATGTCTTCCATTTCCTAATAATTGCTCCCACAGTTGATTTATTCAAACCAAGCTGCTTACCTATTGCAGATTCAGTCTTCCCAGCCTGGTGCAGGTCTACAATTTTGTTTCTGGTGTCCTTTGACAGCTCTTTGGTCTTGGAGTTTGGTTGGCGACTGTTTGAGGTTGTGGACAGGTGTCTTTTATACTGATAACAAGTTCAAACAGGTGCCATTAATACAGGTAACGAGTGGAGGACAGAGGAGCCTCTTAAAGAAGAAGTTACAGGTCTGTGAGAGCCAGAAATCTTGCTTGTTTGTAGGTGACCAAATACTTATTTTCCACCATAATTTGCAAATAAATTCATTAAAAATCCTACAATGTGATTTTATGGATTTTTTTCTCTCAATTTGTCTGTCATAGTTGACGTGTACCTATGATGAAAATTACAGGCCTCTCTCATCTTTTTAAGTGGGAGAACTTGCACAATTGGTGGCTGACTAAATACTTTTTTTCCCCACTGTATTTTGATTTGTTTAACACTTTTTTTGGTTACTACATGATTCCATATGTGTTATTTCATAGTTTTGATGTCTTCACTATCATTCTACAATGTAGAAAATAGTAAAAACAAGAAAAACCCTTGAATGAGTAGGTGTGTCCAAACTTTTGACTGGTACTGTATGTTTGCAACAAGTTGGAACCATTTGATCCTGAACATGTTCCCTTACTGCAGGTGCAGGTGTCACTGGTTGACCTTGGATAAGAATACTGTGGAGAAACACTATCACTGACGATGGCCCTAGTGAGAGACCCTCTACTGACAGAAACACTATCACTGACGATGGCCCTAGTGAGAGACCCTCTACTGATAGAAACACTATCACTGACGATGGCCCTAGTGAGAGACCCTCTACTGACAGTAACACTATCACTGACGATGGCCCTAGTGAGAGACCCTCTACTGACAGAAACACTATCACTGACGATGGCCCTAGTGAGAGACCCTCTACTGACAGAAACACTATCACTGACGATGGCCCTAGTGAGAGACCCTCTACTGACAGAAACACTATCACTGACGATGGCCCTAGTGAGAGACCCTCTACTGATAGAAACACTATCACTGACGATGGCCCTAGTGAGAGACCCTCTACTGACAGAAACACTATCACTGACGATGGCCCTAGTGAGAGACCCTCTACTGACAGAAACACTATCACTGACGATGGCCCTAGTGAGAGACCCTCTACTGACAGAAACACTATCACTGACGATGGCCCTAGTGAGAGACCCTCTACTGACAGAAACACTATCACTGACGATGGCCCTAGTGAGAGACCCTCTACTGATAGAAACACTATCACTGACGATGGCCCTAGTGAGAGACCCTCTACTGACAGTAACACTATCACTGACGATGGCCCTAGTGAGAGACCCTCTACTGATAGAAACACTATCACTGACGATGGCCCTAGTGAGAGACCCTCTACTGATAGAAACACTATCACTGACGATGGCCCTAGTGAGAGACCCTCTACTGACAGAAACACTATCACTGACGATGGCCCTAGTGAGAGACCCTCTACTGACAGAAACACTATCACTGACGATGGCCCTAGTGAGAGACCCTCTACTGACAGAAACACTATCACTGACGATGGCCCTAGTGAGAGACCCTCTACTGACAGAAACACTATCACTGACGATGGCCCTAGTGAGTGACCCTCTACTGACAGAAACAAACACTATCACTGACGATGGCCCTAGTGAGAGACCCTCTACTGACAGAAACACTATCACTGACGATGGCCCTAGTGAGAGACCCTCTACTGATAGAAACACTATCACTGACGATGGCCCTAGTGAGAGACCCCCTATTGACAGAAACACTATCACTGACGATGGCCCTAGTGAGTGTTACTCTACTGATAGAAACACTATCACTGACGATGGCCCTAGTGAGAGATACTCTATTGATAGAAACACTATCACTGACGATGGCCCTAGTGAGAGATACTCTATTGATAGAAACACTATCACTGACGATGGCCCTAGTGAGTGATACTCTACTGATAGAAACACTATCACTGACTAATGTATCTGGGGAAGGCACGTCACTAACACACACACACACACTAACACACTAACACCACACACCTGGTGAGTCCTCTCTGCAGCTGCCCTGGGTCTGGAGGAAAGAACTTGACGATGAATCTGAAGAACAGATCACTGGTGTCTGAGAGGGAGAGGGGAGGGAGGGAGGGAGGGAGATAGAGAGAAGAGGTAGAGAGGAGAGAGGGAGCATACAGAGAGAGAGAGAGAGAAGAGAGAGGATGAGATGAGACAGAGAGAAGAGAGAGAGAAGCGATCTCTCTCTGGCTTACTCTCGCTTAGCTCTCGCTCTCGCTCCTTCCCTCTCTGCTCTAGCGCTCGCTCTCAGCTCATGCTGCTCCTCTCTCCTCCTCCTCACTCGCGCCGTCGTTACCCCCTTCAAGAAATTTGTATACCATATTCTCACTCAGTTTACTACTACTCATACTCACACCCAGACTTACTCTGATCTGATTGGCTAGAGGTTTCAACTGTTCCAGCCACACCTGGAATAAGAAACAAACAGGACAGACTTATATTCAATTGAACTCCAATCAAACACAGTATAAAGTATTTCTCTCAGCAGTTACCTCTCTGTCTAGTAGGTTACACTTACCTCTCTGTCTAGTAGGTTACACTTACCTCTCTGTCTAGTAGGTTACACTTACCTCCCTGTCTAGTAGGTTACACTTACCTCCCTGTCTAGTAGGTTACCACTACCTCCCTTGTAGTAGGTTACATTTACCTCCCTGTTTAGTAGGTTACACTTCCCTCCCTGTGTAGTAGGTTACCTTTACCTCCCTGTCTAGTAATTTTACCTTACCTCCCTGTCAGTGGGTTACACTTACCTCCCTGTCTAGTAGGTTACACTTACCTCCCTGTCTATTAGTTACACTTACCCCCCCTGTCTAGTAGGTTACACTTACCTCCCTTCTAGTGGGTTCCCACCTTACCTCCCTGTCTAGTAAGTTACACTTACCTCCCTGTCGGGTAGTTACACTTACCTCCCTGTCTAGTAGGTTACACTTACCTCCCTGTCTAGTAGGTTACACTTACCCTCTCTGTCTAGTAGGTTACACTTACCTTTGTCTGTAGGTTACACTTACCTCCTTCTAGTAGGTACACTTACATCCCTTGCGGTAGGTTACCTTACCTCCCTGTCTAGTAGGTTACACTTACCTTCCCTGGCTAGTGGGTTTACACTTACCTCCCTTCTAGTAGGTTTACACTTACCTTTGGCTAGTAGGTTACACTTACCTCCCTGTCTAGTAGTTACACTTACCTCCCTGTCTAGTAGGTTACACTTACCTCCCTGTCTAGTAGGTTACACTTACCTCCCTGTCTAGTAGGTTACACTTACCTCCCTGTCTAGTAGGTTACACTTACCTCCCTGTCTAGTAGGTTACACTTACCTCCCTGTCTAGTAGGTTACACTTACCTCCCTGTCTAGTAGGTTACACTTACCTCTCTGTCTATTGGAGGTTTACACTTACCTCTCTGTCTAGTAGGTTACACTTACCTCCCTGTTTACGTAGGTTACACTTACCTCCCTGTCTAGTAGGTTACACTTACCTTTGTCTAGTAGGTTACACTTACCTCCCTGTCTAGTAGGTTACACTTACCTTTGTCTAGTAGGTTAACTTACTGTTGTAGGTTACAACGTACCTCCTGTCTAGTAGGTTACACTTACCTCCCTGTCTAGTAGGTTACACTTACCTCCCTGTCTAGTAGGTTACACTTACCTCCCTGTCTAGTAGGTTACACTTACCTCCCTGTCTAGTAGGTTAACTTACCCCCCCTGTCTAGTAGGTTTACACTTACCTCCCTGTCTAGTGGGTTTTACACTACCTCCCTGTCTAGTAGGTTACACTTACCTCTCTGTCTAGTAGGTTACACTTACCTCTCTGTCTAGTAGGTTACACTTACCTCCCTGTCTAGTAGGTTACACTTACCTCCCTGTCTAGTAGGTTACACTTACCTCCCTGTCTAGTAGGTTTAACTTACCTCCCTGTCTAGTAGGTTACACTCACCTCCCTGTCTAGTAGGTTCACTTACCCCCCCCTGTCTAGTAGGTTACACTTACCTTTGTCTGTAGGTTACACTTACCCCCCTGTCTAGTAGGTTAAAACTTACCTCCCTGTCTAGTTAGGTTACACTTACCTCCCCTGTCTAGTAGGTTACACTTACCTCCCTGTCTAGTAGGTTACACTACCTCCTTGTCTAGTAGGTACACTTACCCCCTTGTGTAGTGGGTACACTTACCTCCCTGTCTAGTAGGTTACACTTACCTCCCTGTCTAGTAGGTTACACTTACCTCCCTGTCTAGTAGGTTACACTTACCTCCCTGTCTAGTAGGTTACACTCACCTCCCTGTCTAGTAGGTTACACTTACCTCCCTGTCTAGTAGGTTACAACTTACCTTTGGTCCTAGTAGTAGGTTACACTTACCTCCCTGTCTAGTAGGGTTACACTTACCTCGGACCTACCCCCTGTCTAGTAGGTTACACTTACCTCCCTGTCTAGTAGGTTTACCACTTACCTCCCTGTCTAGTAGGTTACACTTACCTCCCTGTCTAGTAGGTTACACTTACCTCCCTGTCTAGTAGGTTACACTTACCTCCCTGTCTGGTAGGTTACAGAGTGATGTCAATAACTTACATAGCTGCCAGTGTGGTGTCTGAACTCCAGTCCAAAGTATTCTTTCTCCAGCAGCTTGAGGTGGCCACACACCTTGTTGAAGAAGTCACATCCCAGGATCCTTTGCTGTGGTGGAGAGGATAGGAAGAGACAGGAAGTCATCAGTTACCAACGAGGTAAAAGGTTGAGATAAGAATCATGATGATGTTGTTTGTTGTTAAGACATTTTTGCTTTCGGTTTATTGCTTTATCTCTCGGTACGGTGGATATTGTAATATACGAGAATGTGTTCTCAATGATTTATCTGCTTAAATAAAGGCAACATCTAAATCTAGTGCATTAGACTAGCAGTATTAGATGAGGGACCCGTTGATGGAGCTGACCATGGTGCTGAAACGGCTTGTGAGCGATTTCTTTTTTCTAGTCATAGTATAAACACGTTCAGTGCATTCTACTATATTAATTTTTTACCACAACTTTTATGTGAAATGTAACAATTCCAAAAATAGGCAAAAAATATATTTAATAGGCTATATTTAACTAATTTACAACATATATCTAATTTTCCGTATCTTTCATCATTGTCGTTCTCCAGTGAGTTAGTTCGTTTTTCCATTTACAGGTCAGCCTACCCCATGACGTAATGCGTCAGAGCGACGCACGTCGATAAAATACTGTGTCTCTGTTTTGGGATCCGTCAACCCCAACTGTTTAGGGGAGTTCTCAGGTCTGTCACACGCTGTTTCCTTCCCGCTCTTGTCTGAATCTTAATTACCGGTGCCGCTGGCGGAGGAGATGAGATAGGCGTGAGAGTGAGTCGTTTTTTTGCACTGTGACACAACCGAACCCGGTTTTTAGACCTGCTGACACGACGGGGGAGCGCGTGTATCCTCTCATTACTGTGTCATTATGGGACCGCGAGGCGAGGCGCAAGGAAAACCGTCCCATAAACGGTCATCAACAACGTTTAACGTCCGCCCTTACAACACTCTCAACAACTAGGCTATCAAACTACCGATTTAGAGCCGTCAGCTGGCCGGAGAGAGAGGGAGTGTAGTGGGTTTGGTGCTGAACACACACAAACTCTAATCTCTAGTCACTAGTATGTTTGAATGGTAGGACTATATATCATCCACCCCTCTCTCTCTGTGTCCAGGCCGCTAATAGTTCTTTCAACCTGGGGGCAGAGGCTGGCTATTGGGGGCAAGAGAGGATGGGGGTACTCAACTCAAACTCACTGGAAGAATAGGCTACTACTCACCCCTCTCCTTGTCAACACACCACTATCCTCAAGGCTATTCACATCTCTCTCTCTCTCTCTCTCTCTCTCTCTATTTATCGCTCTCACTCTTTCTCTTTCTCTCTATTTCTCTCTTACACTCTCTCTCTGCCGCCCCCCCCTTGACCTCCTAACCAAAACACACAGCAGGGGTCTTTCTCTTTTCTTTTCCACTCTCCCTCCCTCCCTTCCTTCCCTCTATCCATCCCTCCCTCCCTCCCTCCATCCGTCCCTCCTTTCCTCCCTCCCTCCATCCCTCCCTCCATCCATCCCTCCATCCATCCCTCCATCCCTCCATCCATCCATCCATCCCTCCCTCCCTCCCTCCCTCCCTCCCTACCTCCATGGCTCAGGGGAGAGGCAGTAAAGGCCCGCGAGGCTCCGGTCACCAGCACGCTCTGAGAGAGAAATCATGCACGCAGATAATGGGACCAGGAATAAGGGCTACTTTACAAGGACAACACCGCGAGGAAACGAGCCCCCACACATACACACACATACACACACATACACACACATCGCTATAAATATTTTCCATCTTGTCATGGGTTATGAGTATAAGTATATATAGGGCGGCAGGTAGCTTAGTGGTTAAGAGCGTTGTGCCAGTAATCGAAAGGTCGCTGGTTCTCATCTCCGAGCCGACTAGGTGAAAAATCTGTCGATGTGCCCTTGAGCAAGGCACTTAACCCTAATTGCTCCTGTAAGTCGCTCTGGATAAGAGCGTCTGCTAAATGATTAATTATTATTATTATTATTATTATATAATTATTATTATATTATTATTATTATTATTATATTATATTATTATTATTAATTATTATTATTATTAACCCTATATAGACTAAATAGATATGTAAAAACAACTGCTATGTGTCATATGTTTCTGGTAATTGCTTCACCAATGCGAAGTCCTATTATTTTCTTATCAAGGCTACAAGCACTTGGACTGTTGTCTTTTACAGTAACCTAAACATAACACACATTGATAGAATTGCTTTGATTTACCTTGACCTCAAACACACGCTCGCTGTTGTCCAGAAAGATCACACGCAGCTGGAATGTTCCCTCCTTGGAGACGGAGGGCTTCGGTGCGCCGGGAGAGAGGAGCGCCAGCTTCCCGCGCCGGTCCCCCATCTCTCTCTCGCTCACGCGCTGGTTCCGGTCCAATCCAAAACACCTTTACAAAAAAGAAGTAAAAGACACCGGAAGTTCCTGTGTAGTCGTAGTAGAATCCTCAATCCTCCGTTGCCAATGCCACTGTGTCTCCTAAATGAAGACGCGAATTACGCACTCCCCTGTCTGCTATGTGCGCTTTAACAGTTGCCCTCTCAACCAGTGAGGCAGCAGTAGCCTATAGACGTGGGCTGGTCTGCTATAGGCAGCTAGCGTTAACCCACACACTAGCCTGTTACTTGGTGTGATGGATAAATGCAATCTTTTAAATGATGTTTTCCCCATTATGATGCAACATGTCGGCTATATACAGTTGAAGTCGGAAGTTTACATACACTTAGGTTGGAGTCATTAAAACTCGTTTTTTCAACCACTCCACAAATTTCTTGTTAACAAACTATAGTTTTGGCAAGTCGGTTAGGACATCTACTTTGTGCATGACACAAGTCATTTTTCCAACAATTGTTTACAGACAGATTATTTCACTTATAATTCACTGTATCACAATTCCAGTGGTCAGAAGTTTACATACACTAAGTTGACTGTGCCTTTAAACAGCTTGGAAAATTCCAGAAAAGGATGTCATGGCTTTAGAAGCTTCTGATAGGCTAATTGACATCATTTGAGTCAATTGGAGGTGTACCTGTGGATGTATTTCAAGGCCTACCTTCAAACTCAGTGCCTCTTTGCTTGACATCATGGGAAAATCAAAAGAAATCAGCCAAGACCTCAGAAAAAAAATTGTAGACCTCCACAAGTCTGGTTCATCCTTGGGAACAATTTCAAAATGCCTGAAGGTACCACCTTCATCTGTACAAACAATAGTACGCAAGTATAAAAACCATGGGACCACGCAGCCGTCATACCGCTCAGGAAGGAGACGTGTTCTGTCTCCTAGAGATGAACGTACTTTGGTGCGAAAAGTGCAAATCAATCCCAGAACAACAGCAAAGGACCTTGTGAAGATGCTGGAGGAAACAGGTACAAAAGTATCTATATCCACAGTAAAACGAGTCCTATATCGACATAACCTGAAAGGCCGCTCAGCAAGGGAGAAGCCACTGCTCCAAAACCGCCATAAAAAAGCCAGACTACGGTTTGCAACTGCACATGGGGACAAAGATCGTACTTTTGGAGAAATGTCCTCTGGTCTGATGAAACAAAAATAGAACTGTTTGGCCATAATGACCATCGTTATGTTTGGAGGAAAAAGGGGGTTGCTTGCAAGCCGAAGAACACCATCCCAACTGTGAAGAACAGGGGTAGCAGCATCATGCTGTGGGGGTGCTTTGCTGCAGGAGGGACTGGTGCACTTCACAAAATAGATGGCATCATGAGGAAGGAAAATTATGTGGAAATATTGAAGCAACATCTCAAGACATCAGTCAGGAAGTTAAAGCTTGGTCGCAAATGGGTCTTCCAAATGCACAATGACCCCAAGCATACTTCCAAATTTGTGGCAAAATGGCTTAAGGACAACAAAGTCAAGGTATTGGAGTGGCCATCACAAAGCCCTGACCTCAATCCTATAGAACATTTGTGGGCAGAACTGAAAAAGCATGTGCGAGCAAGGAGGCCTACAAACCTGACTCAGTTACACCAGCTCTGTCAGGAGGAATGGGCCAAAATTCACCCAACTTATTGTGGGAAGCTTGTTGAAGGCTACCCGAAACATTTGACCCAAGTTAAACAATTTAAAGGCAATGCTCCCAAATACTAATTGAGTGTATGTAAACTTCTGACCCCACTGGGAATGTGATGAAATAAATAAAAGCTGAAATAAATCATTCTCTCTACTATTATTCTGACATTTCACATTCTTAAAATAAAGTGGTGATCCTAACTGACCTAAGACAGGGAATTTTTACTAGGATTAAATGTCAGGAATTGTGGAAAAACTGAGTTTAAATGTATTTGGCTAAGATGTACGTAAACTTCCGACTTCAACGGTGGATTATCCACCAAAGGTAATATGTCATTCAGCTCATACTAGGGTGTTAAACTTCAATATCAAATCTGACTGGAAATATTATCTGTGCTCTGCCATGTCCAGGTCAATTTCAGGTGATTATGTTAGTAATCCTCAAACACACACACACACACACACACACACAAACACACAATTCACCAGTCAGAGTTGGTGTCAGACGGCAACATTGTTCTCAGACCCGGAAGGGCAAAGCAACACAGCCGACACACCCCTAGTCCAACGCTACAGTATTTCCCTGAAAGTTTGTGTGTGTGTGTGTGTGTGTGTGTGTGTGTGTGTGCGCGTGCGCAAGAGAGAATTAGAGAGACGTTTTCTAAATGCATACTGCCTCCAGCTCATTGCAAAGCGCTGATGAAGCCTTCCTTCCGTTGCCTATACATTTGAATGGTGAATGGGAAGCGCATTTCAATTACCAGTTGAGAAAAAAAAAATAGTAGCTCTTTTTAATCATGGCCCCCAAAAAATATTTTTAACAACAAAGGTTGATTTTTATCCAGTTGAGATTTCTCTCAACTCTTACAGTGTGTAGACACTCCCCATTTACAATACATACCTAAGTGTGTAGACTACTTTTCTCCTGGTATTACTCCAGTGTGTGACCCATAAAAAACTCAAAACGGATAATACAGGCTACAGAAACACGGGTGTGTAAAGTGTGTTTTCCCCTTTGGGGGTTTTGGGGGGGTCCCCCCCGGTGGGAAAAAATTTTTTTTCTTCCTTATACTGAATTTCCCCCCCCCTTTGGGGGATTACCTCCCTCCAGGTTTGATTTCCCCCCGTTTGTAGAATTTAAAAAAAACCCCTAGTTTAATATTTTTCCCTGGGTAGAACTTTTCCCCCGGGGAACTTTTCCCCCTGTTAAAGCACCCCCCCCAGGGGTATTGATGGTTTTTAAATTCCCCCCCCTTTAAACTACCGTTCCCCCCAGTTTACACTTTTCCCCCCATTTGCTTTTTCCCCCTGGTTTTAAATTTCTCCCCCTCCAGGTTCATTTCCCCCCAGGTGATTTTTTGGTTAGTATCTTCCCCCCACAAAACCCCCCCCAAACAACCTTCCCCAGTGGTGTAGAACCCCCAAACTTTTCTTCCCCCAGGGGCCATCCCCTCCAAACCCCTTTCCCCCCCTCCAAGATAATTTCCCTAGTTTGTTTTGGTGTTTTCCCTGTGGTCATTTTTGAACCCCCTTTTATTTTGGGAAGATTTTAAGAATTTCCCCGGGAAACCCTTTCCCCTCCTTTTAACATTTTCCTCCCCCATGCAGACCTTCCCTCCTTCCCGCTCCTTCCTCCATTGTGTGATTTCCCCCCAGTTTAATACCCCCCCTATTGGGAAATCGGGCCCCCCTCCATTTTCTACTCGGGCCCCCAAAATTTTTTTAAAAACCCCCCGTTTTTTAAACCCCCCTCCAAACACCTTTTTAAAAACCCTTTCCCCCATGTGTAGAATTTTCCCTCCTTTTTTTTCCCCCCCGTTTAACTCTTCCCCTCCTTTTAAACTACCCTTTCCCCCCGTGTGAGCTACTTTTCCCTCCAGTGTGTAGCTACTCTCCCTCCGTGGGGAACTACTCTCCCCTCCAGTGTTGCTACCCCCCTTTCCCTTTCCATTTATGCAAACTCTTCCCTCCAGTTTATACTCCCCCCGTTAGCCCCCCTCCAGTTTTTGCTACTCGGGCCCTCCAGTGTGTGCTACTCTCCCCCATGGAGGCACTCCCCTCCATGTGTACCTACTCTTCCCTCCGGTTAACTACTTTTCCCTCCAGTGTGTAACTATTTCCCCCTTTGGGCCCCCCCCCGGGGTGGGGCTACTCTGCCCCCAGTGTGGGGCTACTCTCCCTCCAGGGTTTTAGCTCTTTTTCCCTCCATTTTTAACTACTCTCCTCCAGTGTTTGACTCCCCCCCCCTTTTAAAATCTTTAAATACCCCTCCCAGTGTGAAACTACCCCTTCCCTCCTGTGTAGACTACTTTTTCCCTCCATTTGTAGCTATCTTTCCCTCCGTTTACCCCTTCCCCTCCGTTGTAACATTTTCCGCCCTCCATGTGTGGGCTATTTTTCCCCCCTTGAACTCCTCCCTCCATGTGTAGTACTTCCCTCCTTTTCCTCTCCCCCCCCGTGTGTAACTACTTTTTCCCCCCCGGGCTCCCCCCCTCCGTGGTTCCCTCCCCCCTGTCTTCCCCTCCAGTGTTGGGCTCTCTCCCTCCAGGTGTAGACCCCCTATTTATTTTACTCTCCCCCCAGTGTGAAACCTCTCCCTTTTTTCCCCCAAACTTTTCCCTCCATGGGGAACCCTCCCTTTTCCCCTGTGTGTAAAATACTCTTCCCTCCATGTTGGGCCCTTTCCTCCTTTTTTTCCCCCCCCCCTTTTCTTTCCCCTCCATGTTGCTACTCTGCCCTCCCTGTGTGACTACCTCCCTCCGTGTACCCACCTCCCCTCCAGTGGTGGGCTCTTTTTTCCCCTCCAGTGTGTAGCTACTCTTCCCTCCAGTGTAGACTCTCCCCCTTTTCCCCTTCCTCCAGTGTTAACTACCCCTCCCCCCTTGGCCCTTTCCTGGGGTTAGGCAAAATCCCTTCCCTCCAATTTTCCCCTCTTTCTCTCTTCCCCCGTGTAGACTACTCTTTTTTCTCTCCCCCGTTTTAACTACTTCTGCCCTCCAGTTTGACTACTCTTCCCTCCAGTTTGTAGCCCTGGCCCCCCTTTTCCCTCCAGTTAGACTACCCCTTCCCTCCAGTGTGTAACTACTCTCCCCCCGTGGTGACTACTTTTTCCCTCCAGTTGTACTACTTTTCCCCTCCAGGTTTTAAGCCTACCCCCTTTTGGCCCCCTCCCCCCTTTTTAGAACCCCCCTCCTTTCTCTCCCCCCCCTTTTGTGTAGACTACCTCCCTCCAGTGTTAGCTCTTTTTCCCCTTCCCCAAACTTTTTCCCCCAGTGGGGCACCTTTTTTCCCCCCCCAGTTGTAGACACTCCCCTCCAGTGTGCTACCCCCCCTTTTACTCCTTCCCTCCAGTGTGTAACTACTCTTCCCCTCCTTTCCTTCCCTCCAGGTTAACTACTCTTTCCCCCAGGGGAGACTACTCTCCCTCCGTGTTAGACACTTTTTCCCCCCATGGTGTAGCTACTCTCCCTCCATGTCAGCTACTCTTTAAACCCTTTTTTCCCCTCCAGTGTGTAACTACTCTTCCCCCTCCAGTGGTAACTACTTTTCCCCCCCTTTAGAACTCGGGCCCCCCCTCCAGTGTTAGCTACTCGCCCTCCTGTTAGCCCCTTCTTCCCTCCAGTGTTAGACTCCCTTTTTCCCTCCAGTGTTAACTACTCTTTTCCCTCCAGTGTGAAACTACTCTTTTCCCTTTTCCCCCTTTTCTTTCCCTCCAGTGTGTAGCATCTCCCCCCTTTAAAACTCCTTCCCCCAGTTTAGCTTTTTCTGCCCTCCAGTGTTAGACTACCCCCCCCCGGGGACTCTTTTCCCCTCCAGTGTTAACTACTCTTCCCTCCTGTGTAGACTCTTCCCCCATGTGTAACTACTCTCCCCCTTTTCTTTTCCCCCTTTTTAGCACTCTGCCCTCCTTGGTTAAACTACTCTTCCCTCCAGTGTGTAGCTCCTCTTTCCTTTAAACCTTCTCCCTCCAGTGTTAAACCCCCCCTTTTTCCCTCCATGTGTGACTACCTCCCCCCATTGTGTAGACTATTTTCCCCTCCAGTGTTTTTTGTCTCTCCCTCCGTTTTGTAGGCTACCTCCCTCCGGGGAGCTACTTTTTCCCTCCAGTGTGTAGACCCCCTTTTTCCCTCCAGGTGTAGACCTCTCCCCCCTTTTACTCTTTCCCTCCAGTGTGTGCTACTTTTTCCCTCCAGTGGTTAGCTACTCTCCCTCCCGGTGTAGCTACTCCCCCCTCCAGGTTAGCTCTCTTCCTTTCTATCTGCCCCCAGTTTTAGTTTTCTTCCCCCCTTTTGCCCTTTTTCCCCCGTGTTAACTACTCTTCCGGGGACTTTTTCCCCTCCAGGGGAGCTACTTTTCCCTCCATTTTGGGTAGCAAACTCTCCCTCCAGTGTGTTACCGCCCTCCAGTGTGTGGGCCCCTTTTTTCCCTCCAGTGTGTGGGCTCTTCCCCCCTTGGGGGCCCCCTCCAGTGTTGCTACTCTTTCCCTCCAGTGTTAGCTACGGCCCCCCCCGTTGTGACACTCTCCCCTCCATTTGGTAACTACTTTTCCCTCCGTGGTGGGCTACTTTTTCCCTCCATGTGTGGGCTACTCTCCCTCCAGGGTAGGCAAACCCTCCCCCCCTCCAGTGTGAAAACCTTTTCCCTCCAGTGTGTCTCTTTTTCCCCTCCTTTGTGGGCTACTTTTTCCCTCCGTGGTTTAGCTACTCTTTTCCCTCCATTGTGGCTATTTTCCCCTCCATGGGGTAACTCTCTTCCCTCCATGTGTGGGCACTCTTCCTCCAGGTTAGACTACTCTCCCTCCAGTGTTGGGCCCCCTTTCCTGGTTTTTCTCCCCTCCAGTTGTGGCTACTCTCCCCCCCAGGGTAGCTACTCTCCCTCCAGTGTGAACTCCCCCCTTTGTGGCTCCCACCAGTGGTGACTCTCTTCCCTCCAGTGTGTAGCCCCTTTTTCCCCCCCGGTGGTAGCTTCTTCCCCCCTTTTTTCCCTCCATGTTACTACCCCTCCTTGTCCCCCCTCCCCCAGTGTGTGCACCCCTTTCCCTCCAGTGTGTAGACTACTTTCCCCTCCATTGTACACTCTCCCCCCAGTGTGTGCTACCCCCCTGGGGGTTTTTCCTCGGGGAAAACCCCCTTTTTCCCTCCAGTGTGTGGGCCCCTCTCCCCCATTTAGCTCTCTTGCCCCCATTGTGCTACCCCCCTGGGCCCCCCCCTTGGTCCTTTTCCCCCCAGTGTTAGCTACCCCCTGTTCCCCCCTGGGCCCCCCCCCAGGGGGTTAAAAGGCTTCTCTCCCCCAGTTGTAGACCTCTTTGGTTCTCTCCCTTTGTAACTTTTTCCCTCCATGTGTATACTCTTCCTTCCCCTTTTCCTGTGTAGCTACTCTTCGTTGCCCTTTCCCCCAGTGGTAGCTACCCCCCTCCTTGGGGTAACTCTTTTCCCCCCGGTGTTGGGGCTACTTTCCCCCAGTTTAGACTACTCTTCCCCCTTCCAGTGGTGACTCTTTTCCCCTCCAGTTTTGACTACCTCCCCCTCCATGGTGGCTCCCTTTCCCTGGTTGTCTTCTTCCCCCCCAGGTGTAACTCCCCCCTCCTTTACTCTCTGCCCTCCATGTGTGCACTCTCCCCCTCCAGTGTGTAGGCTACTCTTCCCTCCGGGGTTAGCAAAATTTTCCCCTCCATTGTAAACCCTCCCTTTCCCCCCAGTGTGTGACTACTCTCCCTCCGTGTGTAGCTACCTCTTCCCTCCGTGGTAGCCCCTTTTCCCTCCCCGTGTCTCTTTTTCCCTGGGGAACTACTTTTCCCCCCAGTGTGTAACCTTCCCCCCTTGTGCCCTCCCCCCAGTTTAACTACTCTCCCTCCAGTGTTGGATTTTCCCCCTCTTTTACTTCTTCCCCCCTTTTTGTAGCCACTCTTCTCTTCCCCTCCAGTTGTAAGACTCTTTTGGGCCCCCTCCGTGTGTGGCTCTCTTCCCCTTTGGCTTTTCCCCCCTTTTTTTTTTTCTTCCCCCCGTTTGAACTCTTCCCCCCTTGTCTAACTACTTTTTTTCCCTCCAGTGTTAACTATTTCTTTTTCCCCCCCCAGTGTTGACACCCCTTTCCCCTTTTTTCCCCTCCAGTTTTTCCTTTTTGTTACTACTTTTCCCCTCCATGTTAGACACTCTGTCCCCATGTGTGGGCTATCTTTCCGGGGTTGTACCCCCCCCTGTGTTCTCCCTTTTTTCCCTCCAGTGTTAGACTACTTTCCCCCCTTTCTACTTTTCCCCCCCTCCAGTTTTTAGCTACTCTTCCCCCTCCCCCCCCCCAGTGTTAGACTATTCTTTTTTACTTTTTCCCTCCATGTGTAGACTATTTGCCCCCCCATTTAGACTACCTCCCCTTTTCCCCCCCAGTTGTAGACTACTCTCCTCCAGTTGTAGACACCCCCTGGCTCTTTTTCCCCTCCATTTTGGGACTACCTCCCCCCCCCCGTTGTAGACTCCCTGCCCCCCAGTGTTGGGCTACCTCCCCCATGTGTGGGCTACTCTGGCCCTCCATGTTACTACTTTCCCTCCAGGTTGACTACTTTTTTCCCCCCCCCAGTTGTAACCCCTTTTCCCTCCTTGTGTAGCCTACTCTTTTTCCCTCCGTGTAACACTCTGCCCTCCATGGTAGACCTCCCCCCCGGGGGGTTTCTGCCCTCCGTGGTTAGACTATTTCCCTATTTTTCTTCCCCTTGGCTAGACTACTCTCCCTCCATGTGTAGACTCTCTGCCCCCAGTGTGTAGACTCTCTGCCCCCATGTGTAGACTTCTTCCTCCAGTGTGTAGACTCTCTGCCCTCCATGTGAAACATCTTTTCCCCCATGTTAGCCCTCGGGGCCCTCCAGTGTGTGCACTCTCCCCCCCCGTTTGTAGCCCACTTTCCCCTTTTTTCCCTCCTTTTTTTCTCCCTCCAGTGTTATACTTTTCCCTCCGTGTGTAGCTACTTTTTTCCCCCCCCTGTTAGACTCCTTTTTCCCTCCGGGGCTCCTTTCCCTCCAGTGTTTAGACTACTCTTCCCTCCATGTTACCCCTACCCGCCCTCCAGTTAACTCCTTCCCCCCTTTTCCTTTTCCCCCCCAGTGTGTAGACTACCCCTTTTTTCCCTCCATGTGTAGACCCCTGCCCTCCAGTGTGTAGGCACTTTTCCTCCATTGTAGCCCCTTTTCCCTCCATTGTGTAGACTATCTTTTTTCTTTCCCCCTGTTAACACTTTCCCTCCTTTTCCTTTCCCCCCCGTGTTAGGCTTTTTTTAACTACTCTGCCCTCCAGTGTGTAGCCCCCTTCCCCCCCTTTGGTTCCCCCCTCCAGTGTGTGGGCTATTCCCTCCTTTTTCACTTCCCCCCATGTGAAAACTCCTTCCCCCCCCGTGTTAGCTCCCTTTTCCCCTCCAGTGTGAAACCCCTTCCCTCCTTTTTTCCCCCCATGTTGACTCTCTTCCCCCGGGTTAGACAAAACTCGGGGCCCTCCAGGTGTGGGCTACTTTTCCCCCATGTTTTGCTACTCTGCCCCCCAGTGTGTAGCTACCTTTTCGCTTTTGTGCACCCCCTCGTGCCCTATTTTCCCCCTCCAGGGGGTGTAGATCCCTGCCCCTTTGGCCCTCCCTCCGTGTTAGACTCTCTTCCCTTTTTCCCCCAGTGTGAAAATACTCTCCCCTTTTAACTTCCCTCCTGTGTGACATTTTCCCCCTTTCTGATTTCCCTTCCCTCCAGTGTAAAACTACTCTCCCCCCAGTGTGTAGCCTCTCCCCCTCCGTGGTAGCTACCCCCTTCCCTCCATGTTGACTATGGGGCCCTCCTTTTAAACCTACTCTTTTTCCCCCCCAGTGTGTAGCTATTTTTCCCTCCATTTGACATCTTCCCCCCCCCAGGGGTTAGACTACTCTTCCCCCATTGTAGCTACTCCCCTCCATTGGTAACATCTCCCCCCATTTTTCCCTCTCTTCCCTCCATGTGTAGCTACTTTTTTCCCTCCAGTTGTATATTTCCCCTCCTTTCTCCTCCCCCATGTTAGCTACCTCCCTCCAGTGTTAGCTACTTTGCCTCCATGTGGACACTTTTCCCTCCTTTAAACTACCTTCCCTCCGTGGTGACTCTTTCCCCCCTTTTTCCCTCCCAGTGTGTAACTACCTCCCTCCAGTGTTAGACCCCTTTTCCCCTCCAGTGTGTAACCCCTTTTCCCCCAAAGGTTAACTACTCTCCCCCAGTTTTAATACTCTTCCCCCCCCTTTAAACTCCTCCCTCCATGTCTAGACTACTCTTCCTCCAGGGGTGTAGATACTTTTTCCTCCGGGTGTCAAACAAACTTCTCGTTGTTAGACTCCCTTTTCCCTCCTTCCCTACTCTCCCTCCAGGGGTGTATTTTCCCCCCCATTTTTTCCCCCCTGGGGGAACTCTCCCCTCCGTTTGTGACTACTCTTCCCTCCTTTAGCTACCTTTTCCCCTCCTTTAACTCCTTGGGGGTCTCCGGGCCCCCCCCGTTTTTAGGCTACTCTGCCCTCCATGTGTGGCTTCTCGGGCCCCCAGTGGGGGTCCTTTTCCCTCAACTCTTGCCCCCAGTGTTAACTCTCTTTCCCCCCCTTTCTCTTTCCCCCCATGTTTTAACACTCTTCCCCCCATGTGAACCTCTCTCCCTCCGTGTGTAGACTACCCCCTTTTTTTCCCCTTTCCCCCAGTGTGTAACTACTCCCTCCTTTTTTCCCCTCCAGGTTAGCACTTTTCCCCTCCCTTCCCCCAGTGTTAGACTACCTCCCTCCATTTGTAACTACTCTTTCCCCCTCCAGGGGTGCCCCTCCCCCCTTTTTCTTTCCCTCTGTTAGACTACTCCCCCTTTCCCCCAGTGTGTAGGCAAACTCTGCCCCCATTTGGTAACTATCTTTCCCTCCCCTTTTTTTTTTTTCCCCCCCCGTTGTAGGCTCTTTTCCCTCCTGGGGTTTTCCCCCCCTCCAGGTGTAGACTACTCTTTTTCCGGGTTTCTATTCCCCCTCCAGTGTTAGGCTACTCTGCCCTCCATTTGGTCTGGGCCAAACCTGCCCCCCATTTTGTGGGCTCCTCTCCCCTCCATTTGTAGGCACTCTTCCCTCCAGTTGTGACTACTCTCCCTCCATGTGTAACTACTCTTCCCTCCAGGTGAAATCCCTCTTCCCCTCCAGTTGTGGCTACCTCCCTCCAGTGTGTATTTCCCCCTTTTACTCTGCCCTCCATTTTTGGCCCCTTTTCCCTGGGGGGCTTTTGCCTCCATTGTTTACTTTTTCCCCCCTTTCCCCCCCCCATTTGTAGCACTCTTTTTTCTTTCCCTCCTGTTAGGCTACCTTCCCCCGGGTTTGTAACTACCTTTCTTTTTTCCCCCCATTTAAACTCTTTCCCCCCGTGTGTGGGCTATTTCCTGCCCTCCAGTGTGTAGGCTACTCTCCCTCCGGTGTGGGGGGGTTTACTCTTCCCCCAGGTGTAGACCTTTTCCCTCCAGGTGTAAATACTTTTCCCTCCAGTGTTGACTACCTTTTCCCCCTTTCTCTTTTCCCTCCAGTGTCTAGACTACTCTTCCCTCCAGTTTGTGATTTTTCCTCTCCCTCCAGTGGGGGTAACTACTTTTCCCTCCATTTTTCCCCTCCAGTTGGGGGGTACTCCCTCCAGTGTGTGCCTACTTTTTCCCCCAGTGTGTAGGCTACTTTTGGCCCTGTTTGCCCCTCCGTGTTGACTACTCTTCCCCTCCGGGTGTGAGCTACTCTGCCCCCCCCAGTGTGTGGCTACCGCCCCCAGTGTGAGGCACCTCCCCCCCCGTTTAGACTCTTTCCCTCCGTGTTAGGCAAACTCTTCCCTCAAGTGTGTAACTTTTTTCCCCCCTTTACTCCTTCCCCCAGTTTTTAAAACAACTCTTCCCTCCAGTGTTGCTACTCTTTCCCTCCATTGCCCCTAGACTACTCTTCCCTCCATTTTTGAACTACTTTTTCCCCCTTTAACTCTTTCCTCCAGGGGGTTAGCTACTCTTCCCTCCATTTGGGGGCTACTCTCCCTCCGTGTGTAACTACTTTTCCCCCCTCCATTGTTAGCTACTCTGCCCCCCGGGGGTTCTACTCTTCCCTCCAGTGTGTAGGCTACCCCCCCTTTTCTTTTTTCCCTCCGTTTTTAGACTACTTTTCCCCTCCAGTGTTAGCTACTCCCCCCTTTTTCTTCTTCCCCCCGGTGTAGACTACTCTTCCCCCAGGTGTAGACACTCTTCCCCCCCATTGTGTAGCCTACTTTTTTCCCTCCAGTTTGTAGGCAAACTCTCCCCCTCCATGTTAGACTACTTCCCCCCTTGAACCTTTTTTGCCCTCCAGGGGTTAGACCCCCCTCCTTTACTATCTTCCCTCCATTTTGTAGACACTCTCCCCTCCGGTGTGGGTCTTCCCCAGGGTAATCTGCCCTTTCCGTGTTAATACTCTCCCTCCATGTGTAGCACTCTGCCCTATTGACTACCCCCTCCCCCCAGTTGTGCCCCTACTCTTCCCTCCAGTGTTAGACTACTCTCCCTCTTTCCCTTCCTCCCCCTGTGTAAAATACTCTTCCCTCCGTGTGTGGCTACTCTGCCCTCCTGTGGAAACTTTTTTCCCCCTCCATGTTAAGGTCTCTGGGCCCCCAGTTTTTAGGCTACTCTTCCCTCCATTGTAGACTACTTTCCCCTCCATGTGAGCTCCTTTCTTTCCCTCCAGTGGAACTCCCTTTTCCCCTCCCTCTTCCCCCTTTTTTCCCCCTGTGTGGGCCCCTCTTCCCCCTCCAGTTTGAATTTTCCCCCCTTTTGCCCCTCCTCCCTCCGTGTGTAGACTACTCTCCCTCCAGTGTTAGACACTCTTCCCCCTCTGTCTAGCCCCCTTTACTACCTTCCCTCCATTTTGGGTCCTGCCCCCCCCTTTTACTTTCCCCCCTGGTCTCTCCCCTCCATGTGTAGCTACCTGCCCTCCATTTTTTAAAACTACTCTGCCCCCCAGTTGGGGCTACTCCTTTCCCTCCAGTTTTGACTACTTTTCCCTCCAGTGTGTGGGCTACTCTTTTTTTCCTTCCCTCAAGTGTTAGACACTTTTCCCCTTGGGCCCCCCCCCATTGTGTAGACTATTTTCCCTCTTTACTCCTTCCCTCCTGTCTGACACCTTCCCTCCAGTTTTTAAACTACTTTTCCCTCCATGTGTAGCTACTTTTCCCCCCATTTTTAAACCCCTTTTCCCCCCAGTGTGTAGGCTACTCTGATTTGACTACTCTTTTCCCCTCCAGGGGTTTGGGCTACTCCCCCCCTGTGTGACTCCTCTTCCCCTGGTTCTCCGCCCTCCAGTTGTAACTACCTTCCCCCCTTCCTCCCTATTTTTAACTACTCTTCCCTCCAGGGGGGGGAGCTATTTTCCCCCTGGTGACTACTTTTCCCTCCATTTTTTGGAACTACTCTTCCCTCCAGTGTGTAGACTACTCTTCCCTCCAGTGTGTAGGCTCCCTCCTCCCCCCCTTTTCCCCCCCAGTGTGTAACTACTTTGCCCTCCAGTGTGTGGGCTCCTTTTTCCCTACCATTTACTTTTTCCCCTCCGTGTGTAACTATCTTCCTTTCCCCCCTCCGTGTGTAACTACTTCCCCCTCCGTGTGTAACTACCTTCCCTCCATGGTAGACTACTCCCCTCCTTTACTTCCCCCCCCTCCGTGTTAGCTACTTTTTTCCCTCCAGTGGTTAACTACTCTGCCCTCCAGTGTGTAGGCTACTCCTCCCTCCAGTGGTGGGAAAAACTCTTCCCTCCGGTTTAGCTACTCTTCCCCCCATTTTGAGACAATTTTCCCTCCAGTTGTACTACTTTTCCCTCCGTTCAGCCCCTACTTTTTTCCCCCTTTCCCTTTCCCTCCAGTGTGTAGACTACTCTGGGCCCTCCAGTGTGTAGGCTATTTTCCCCCCTTTCCCCCCCCCATTTTAACTCCTTTGTTTAGACTCCCCTCCATTTACCTCTTCCCTCCAGTGTGTACACTCTCCCCCATTTACTACTTTTTCCCCCCGTGTGTAACTACTCCCCCCTTTTCTTTTTCTCCCTTCCCTCCAGTGTGTAGACATCTTCCCCCCCGGGGTTTTAGACCCCCCGGGACTTTTTCCCCCCAGTGTGTAGACTATTTGGGGCCCCTCCTGTGTAGGCTACTCTGTCCTCCACTGGACTATTCGATCAAAATCTGAGTCTTGATTTCGTATTTTAAAAAATATATATTCTGCTTACATGGCAGGGTCACAGGTCATAGGTCGTTCCATGAAATGAGTGTATTTTGCTTCATTTTGACATTTTAAGTAGACATTGTTCACCAATATTGCATTTAAAAAACCTGCTATATTGAATGAAGTGCCCTTTAATATAGACCAAAATTCATTAAATCCGATTTTTTTTAATGAATAAAGACTTTCTAAATTCAGCATTTTGACATGTCCCTCTGTGACTTCTAGATAGACAGGCAATACATGTTTTAAACATATTTTTTGTTGTTGTTGTAAAGATTGGATTCACCCTCCCTGTTGCACACAACAAGCTTCCATTCCCCCTGTCACAAGATTCATGGCTGATTTAAGATGAAATTGTCAACCCTGTTATTTTATTTGGCACTTAATTACTATAGGCATTTATTTATTTAACCTCCTGAGATGGGAAAACATGTTTTTTGTTAAATTGAACATGTGCTCTTTATGACGGCATGTTAAAATTAGGTGAAATAAAATGTTTTTTCCCCCACTAAGTTACACTATTCAAAAGGCACCTGTACTGGTTGACGTTGGAACGACCAACATACAGTATTTCTGCCATCAGGTCAATGAGGCATTCTTGCCTGTCGATTTGGTACGTTGCCACTAGATGGGAGTATTTCTTTTAAAATGGAATAGTTATCTCTGTTGATCTGTCTGTGTGTGTGTGTGTGTGTGTGTCTCTCTCTCTCTCTCTGTGTGTGTGCGTGTATATGTGTGTGTGTGTGTGTGTATGTGTGTGTGTGTCTCTCTGTGTGTGTGGACCCATGTGTGTGTTTACATGCACTCCCATCTTTCATCTCCTTTTTTCACTATCTTTTTCTCCTCATCCCTCTCTCCTCTCCTCTCCTCTCCTCTCCTCTCCACCCTCTCTCCTCTCCTCTCTGCTCCTCCCTCTCTCCTCTCCTCTCCTCTCCTCTCCTCTCCTCTCCACCCTCTCTCCTCTCCTCTCTGCTCCTCCCTCTCTCCTCTCCTCCCTCTCTCCTCCTCTCCTCTCCTCTCCTCTCCTCTCCTCTCCTCTCCTCTCCTCTCCTCTCCTCTCCTCTCCTCTCCTCTCCTCTCCTCTCCTCTCCTCTCCTCTCTCTCCTCTCCTCTCCTCTCCTCGCTCCTCTCCTCTCCTCTCCCTCTCCTCTCCTCTCCTCTCCTCTCCTCTCCTCTCCTCTCCTCTCCTCTCCTCTCCTCTCCTCTCTGCTCCTCCCTCTCTCCTCTCCTCTGCAGGTGAAGGTGAGTGGTTGTTATGACACTGCAGAAAGAGGCTCCTGAACGGTGGATATGAACCTGCTCTCCTCTTTGTTCAACATCTGTATCTAAGTGTATTTCTCTCTATCCCTCCCTCCCTGTCTCCCTGTCTCTCTCTCTCTCTCTCTCTCTCTCTCTCTGTCACCCTCTCTCTCTCTCTGTCACCCTCTCTCTCTCTCTGTCACCCTCTCTCTCTCTCTGTCACTCTTTTACACCATATAGTACGTTACTGTTGATCAGGATCCCTAGTAGGTCAAAAGTAACGTACTATATAAGGAACAAGGTGTCATTTGGGAGGCAGCTGTCTGCACTCGTACTGGCTCAGCTGTCTGCACTCGTACTGGCTCAGCTGTCTGCACTCGTACTGGCTCAGCTGTCTGCACTCGTACTGGCTCAGCTGTCTGCACTCGTACTGGCTCAGCTGTCTGCCCCCCCCCCCCCCCCTTTTTTTTCCCCCCCCCGGGGGGGGGGGATTTTTTTTTTTCCCCCCCCCTTTTTCCCCCCTTTTTCCCCCCCCCCCCCCAAAAAAATTTTCCCCGGCGGGGGGAAAAAGGGGGGGAAAAAATGAAAGGGACCCAAACAAAAAACCTTCCCCTCCCTTTTCCCCCCTTTCCCTTTTTCCCCTCCCTTTCCCCCCCCCCTCCCCCCCCCCCCCCCGGGGGCCCCCCCCCCCCCCCCTTTTTTTCCCCCCCCCCTTTTTTCCTGCCCCCCGGGAACCCAAACCCCCTCCCCCCCCCCACCCCCCTCCCCCCCCCCCTTTCCTCTCTCTCCCCCCTTTTTAAACCTTATCTTTTCTTTGTAAACCCTTTCGTCTCTTAAAAAGGGAAAGGTTCTTTAAGGCATTTTACTCGTTATGGCCAGTGTCATGAGGCCCAGCTGTCTGCACTCGTACGGCTCACTTCTGCACTCGTACTGGCTCAGCTGTCTGCAGTGAGTTTCTTCCCACTACTCCTTTAACCGACTGAGGAATCCCTCCATCCTTCTATCTTTTTTTGTCTTTCTTTCCCTCTCTTTTAGGAATGGACAGATGAGATCAATCTCCACAGTCGGTAGTTTCCATGGCTGGCTGGAGGTATGGAGAGAGAGGCTGGCACCGTCAAGTAGATTCCCCCCAGAAAACATGTCTATTCCTGGGGAAACCTGGAAGGCGCAGCCCCCCTCTCTGAGTGTGCCAACAGGTGAGCTAACCGCCTATGGTTGTGTCCCAAATGACAGCCTATCCCCTCACCCCTAACCCAGTATGTGGACATCATTGCTCCAATCTCTTTGAAGTAAATCAGTGTTTATGTATCATTCTCTTGGTGAAGCCCCTGATGTACTTTCTCATACCAGGATTCTATAAAAAGAACACTAAGAAGTTCTAGAATGCTGTTGGATTCCCTCTCTGAGTTCTAGATGCTGTTGGATTCCCTCTCTGAGTTCTAGAATGCTGTTGGATTCCCTCTCTGAGTTCTAGAATGCTGTTGGATTCCCTCTCTGAGTTCTAGAATGCTGTTGGATTCCCTCTCTGAGTTCTAGAATGCTGTTGGATTCCCTCTCTGAGTTCTAGAATGCTGTTGGATTCCCTCTCTGAGTTCTAGAATGCTGTTGGATTCCCTCTATGAGTTCTAGAATGCTGTTGGATTCCCTCTCTGAGTTCTAGAATGTGATTGATATGGAAGTGGAATCTCTCTCTCTCTCTCTGTGAGTGAGTGAGTGAGTGAGTGAGTGAGTGAGTGAGTGAGTGAGTGAGAGAGACAGAGACAGAGTGAGTGAGTGAGTGAGTGAGTGAGTGAGTGAGTGAGTGAGTGAGTGAGTGAGTGAGTGAGTGAGTGAGTGAGTGAGTGAGTGAGTGAGTGAGTGAGTGAGTGAGTGAGTGAGTGAGTGGGTGGATGTGTGGGCTGGTGGGTGGGTGGGTGGGTGGGCGGGCGGGCGGGCGGGCGGGCGAGCGAGTGAGTGGGTGGGTGGGTGTGTGGGTGTGTGGGTGGGTGTGTGGGTGGTCAGCTTGGACCATAGAAGCTCCAGGCAGAATTCGTTGTGTGTGTTTACTGTTCACATGTCACTCAGAAAACTGAATCAATCCAGACACAGCCAAGTCCCCATCTTCTACAATCTAAAGCCTTACCATATATTAATTCAATACATTTATTACATTAAATAACACTTCTAAAATATGCAAGGTTAAATAATTAGTCAAAGGTTAATAAATTGTATAATTAAAATATTGAACGATATCATTGGTATGCGTGGGACATGGGGTTAGATATTAAATCATATTCATTTCAACATTGATTAAACTGTAAAAGAGGGTTTTAGTGGCCATCACATATAGTATATCAACACACACACACCGTATATATTAAAATGTTCACTTCGCAATCAATGCATTAATTAAAAACCTACAGAGAGGAGAAGTTGTCAGAGGCTTACGAAGTTATTCTAACATCTTCAAAGTGTTTGTGAATAATAGTCAACACTAACGAGAGAGAGAGAGAGAGAGGCTCTATAGACCAATACAGCGTTACACTAACTAGATACAGCTATACACCAATACAGCGTTAAACTAACTAGATACAGCTATACACCAATACAGCGTTAAACTAACTAGATACAGCTCTACACCAATACAGCGTTACACTAACTAGATACAGCTATACACCAATACAGTATTAAACTAACTAGATACAGCTCTAGACCAATACAGTATTAAACTAACTAGATACAGCTATACACCAATACAGTATTACACTAACTAGATACAGCTATACACCAATACAGCGTTAAACTAACTAGATACAGCTATACACCAATACAGCATTAAACTAACTAGATACAGCTATACACCAATACAGTATTAAACTAAGTAAAACGTCGTTTTGGTAGATGAAGGGGTAGTTTGAAACTGTCAAGATTCATTTAACACTTTAACTACTCAATTCAGCAGTAGTGTAGCATATCTGGGGAACAGAGTACAGCAGTACAGGGAAACACCTTTACTATATAGGTGTGTCTGTGTTTTAACCTTCACCTGCTTTTCTGACATAATGTATTACCCATAGTGCTTTGCGAGGCAGCGATCTGGTAAGTCTCTATTTTCAGTGTTGTTGACCTTGCTCCTCCCCTCATCATCATCATCATCATCACCGTTACCATGGACACAGTATCACCTTAACAACAGCGACCATTTACGATATCGTATCCATCCATCTCTCTCTTTGGCGAACGGAGGAAATGATGCACTTTAAGAGCGAGGAAGCGTGAGCGGCAATAGATAGATAGAAAGATAGATAGAGATATGGAGGAGTGGGGGGGGGTATGAAGGAGGAATAGATGTACGGAGGAGTGGGGGGGTACGAGAGATGGAGGGATGGAGGGGTAGGGGGGTACGAAGGACGGATGGAGGGATAGATGGAGAAGATATGGAGGAGTGGAGTATGGAGGTAGTAGTTTGTCACTCCTCTTCCCCGCTCTAGTGTCTCCTATCTGGGTTATGTAACGTGAAGTAGAGGCCCTAAAGTAGCATCCTCCAGCCACACACCTTCACCCTAAGGGTAGGGCACAAGGTAAAGTGGGTCTGGAGTGTCTAGTTCAAGAGAAGCAGGAAGAAGACAAGAGGGAGAGAGAGGAGGAGAGGAGGAGGGAGACAGAGGTGGAGGAGAGGAGAAGGGAGACAGAGGTGGAGGAGAGGAGGAGAGAGACGGAGGTGGAGGAGAGGAGGAGGGAGACAGAGGTGGAGGAGAGGAGGAGAGGAGACAGAGGTGGAGGAGAGGAGAGGAGGAGAGAGACAGAGGTGGAGGAGAGGAGAAGGGAGACAGAGGTGGAGGAGAGGAGAGGAGGAGAGAGACAGAGGTGGAGGAGAGGAGAAGGGAGACAGAGGTGGAGGAGAGGAGGAGAGAGACGGAGGTGGAGGAGAGGAGGAGGGAGACAGAGGTGGAGGAGAGGAGAAAGGAGACAGAGGTGGAGGAGAGGAGAGGAGGAGGGAGACAGAGGTGGAGGAGAGGAGGAGGGAGACAGAGGTGGAGGAGAGGAGGAGATGGAGAAAAGGGGGAAACTCAAGGGTCTATTAAAAGACCATATATACACACACACACACACACACACACACACACCATCAATGTCCCCTTGTGCTTTGACGTTAAAATGCGGTCAGCTGAAAATAAAGACATAACGTAGCACAAATTAGACAGATTATTGTTGTCATGGCTAGAGGTGTGTTATGAAGCCAGATATGTCACATTTACTGTGTTACCTAATGTCACGAAGGCTAAAGGCTGTTCACGCTTGACATATTTTGTTTATTTGAAGAAAACAAGTGTCTCTGAGCTTTTAGCAGGCTGAGGGCGAGATGGGGACTGAGGCCTGCCAATAATGTGAGAACCCCCCGCAGGCTGCATGTAGCCCAGCCAACAACACCCGACGTATCCCCACCAACACCACCCCTATGACCGTCAGAGAGGGCTATGGTCAAGGTTTGGTCACTATATTTAAGGGTTTCAGCGAGACGTTACCCCACTCTACAAACATTAAAACATGACATAAACCTCAGGACCATAAGAGGATGTTCAGGACTGGTCCTGGTTTGGTCTAATGTTATAATTAGGTATTTTTAATGTCCACTAAGGAATGTTATGAAAAGGTTTCTATTTGGTTCGGACGTTATCCATGGGACATTCAATGATCGCTTTGAGCTCCTGTACCAGCTGTCTTCTGCCGGGGGCTTGGGTGTTCCCTCCATGGCTGTGGATGCCCCTCCAGCTACCTCTCCCTCTGTCCTAGTCAATCAACTGCCTGGCCACAGCCTGGACCACCGTGCCCCCCCCCCCCCCCCCCCCCCCCCCCGCTGGGCCGTGCTCTCTGGATCAGAGCTCTGTCCCTTTGGCTGTTGTGGCCTGCACACAGCCGGCGTCTCAGCAGCCCTCTTCTCAGTTGAGTTCTGTGGCTCTGGCCTCGCAATCTGCTTCGAGACACTGCAGAGGTCGGACCATTCCGGCGATTGTGATAGGGAGTTTGATGGTGAGGCATTAATCTGTACCTGGGGCAAAGACTTTGTGTTTTCCTGGGGGCAAAAGTTCAGGATATCACCAGGTTGCTTCCCGAGGCTGTGAGTCAGTCACCGGGGGCTGATACTGTCATACATTATGAAGGGCAGCTCAGAACAGCTGAAGATGGATTTTAAAGAACTGGATCCAAGTCCAGCTCATTTAATCCCTACCACTGTGTCGCTGAGTTGTCATAATGCTTCAGCAAATGTACATTATCCTAGGGGCGTTGGAAGACACAATGTAACCTAATTTATGTCTCTGTTACTGCCCGGAATGCCTCTGCGGATCCTACAGCTATGATATGCAGTAATCATATGCCTATGAACCAGAGTAATACTTTTAGCACTGAGGTGGTGTGCCCTAGTAGGAAGTCCACTGTGTGCAGCTCACCCTGCACTAATAAAAATAACCTGAGTATGTCTATCTCTGCTAAGCTTCCCAGTAAAGCAAGAAAAATAATCAAGCATGCCAGAAAAGTGTTAAAAATAGCCCACGTTAACATATGTACACTACCAGTCAAAAGTTTGGACACACCTACTCAATCAAGGGTTTTTCTTTATTTTTACTATTTCTTACCTTGTAAAATAATAGTGAAGACATGAAAACTATGAAATAACACATATGGAATCATGTAGTAAACAAAAAAGGGTATACAGAAGATAGCCCTATTTAGTAAAAGACCATGTCCATATTATGGCAAGAACAGCTTAAATAAGCAAAGAGAAACGACAGGTCATCATTACTTTTAGACATGAAGGTCAGTCAATAAGGAATTTCAAGAACTTTGAAAGTTTCTTCAAGTGCAGTCGCAAAAACCATAAAGCGCTATGATGAAACTGGCTCTCATGAGGACCACCACAGGAATGGAAGACCCAGAGTTACCTCTGTTGCAGAGGATAAGTTCATTAGAGTTACCAGCCTCAGAAATTGCAGCCCAAATAAATGCTTCACAGAGTTCAAGTCACAGGCACATCTCAACATCAACTGTTCAGAGGGGACTGTGTGAATCAGGCCTTCATGGTCGAATTGCTGCAAAGAAACCACTACTAAAAGGACACCAATAAGAAGAAGAGACCTGCTTGGGCCAAGAAACACGAGCAATGGACATTAGACCAGTGTAAATTTGTCCTTTGGTCTGGAGTCCAAATTGGAGATTTTTGCATCCAACCACTGTGTCTTTGTGAGACACAGTGTGGGTGAACGGATCATCTCTGCATGTGTAGTTCCCCACTGTAAAGCATGGAGGAGGAGGTGTTATGGTGTGGGGGTGCTTTGCTGGTGACACTGTCTGTGATTTATTTAGAATTCAAGGCACACTTAACCAGCATGGCTACCACAGCATTCTGCAGTGATACGCCATCCCATCTGGTTTGGGCTTAGTGGGACTATCATTTGTTTTTCAACAGGACAAGGACCCAACACACCTCCAGGGTGTGTAAGGGCTATTTTACCAAGAAGGAGAGTTATGGAGTGCTGCATCAGATGACCTGGCCTCCACAATCACCCCCGACCTCAACCCAATTGAGATGGTTTGGGATGAGTCGGACGGCAGAGTGAAGGAAAAGCAGCCAACAAGTGCTCAGCATATGTGGGAACTCATTCAAGACTGTTGAAAAAGCATTCCAGGTGAAGCTGGTTGAGAGAATGCTAAGAGTGTGCATAGCTGTCATCAAGGCAAAGGGTGGCTATATGTAGAATATAAAATATACTTTGATTTGTTTAACACTTTTTTTGGTTGCTTCATGATTCCATATGTGTTATTTCATAGTTTTGATGTCTTCACTATTATTCTACAATGTAGAAAATAGTAAAAAATTAAGGAAAACCCTTGAATTAGTAGGTGTGTCCAAACTTTTGACTGGTACTGTAGCTTAAAAAACAAGGTTCATGATACAATAATTTGCTAATAACAGATGACATTCATATTCTGAAACTCACTTAGATAATGCCTTTCATGTTACAGTGGTAGCAATACAAGGTTATAACATTTACAGAAAAGACAGAAATGCCAACGGGGGCGGTGTTGCTGTTTATATTCAGAACCACATTCCTGTAAAGCTGAGAGAGGCTCTCATGTTAAATACTGTTGAAGTAATATGGCTACAGGTTCATCTGCCTCACCTAAAGCCCATTCTGGTGGGAAGCTGCTATAGACCACCAAGTGCTAACAGTATCTGTATCTGTATCTGGATAATATGTGTGAAATGCTTGATAATATATGTGATATCAATTGAGAGGTATACTCTCTGGGTGATTTAAATATTTACTGGCTTTCATCAGGCTGCCCACTCAAGAGAAAGCTTCAAACTGTACAATAATGAAATCATCAACATATCTTTACTAATGCTGCAGTAATTTGTTTGAAAGCAGTATCCAAATCCATCGGATGTAGTGATCACAATATAGTAGCCATATCTAGGAAAACCAAAGTTCCAAAGGCTGGGCCTAATATTGTGTATAAGAGGTCACACAATACGTTTTGTAGTGATTCCTATGTTGTTGATGTGAAGAATATTTTGTTGGTCCGTGGTGTGTAATGACGAGCAACCAGACGCTGCACTCGACACATTTATGAAATTGCTTATTCCCGGTTACTAATAAGCATGCACCCATTGAGAAAATGACTGTAAAAACTGTCAAATCCCCGTGGATTGATGAGGAATTGAAAAATGGTATGGTTGAGAGGGATGAGGCAAAAGAGATGGCAAATAGGTCTGGCTGTACAACCGATTGGCAAACGTACTGCAAATTGAGAAATCATGTGATTAAACTGAATAAAAAGAAGAAGAAACTACACTATGAAATAAATAGAAATTATATAAAGAATGATAGTAAAAAGCTTTGGAGCACTTTAAATGAAATGTTCGGCAAAAAAGGCACACTCAGCTCCATCATTCATTGAATCAGATTGCTCACTCATCACAAAACCCAAAGATATTGCCAACTACTTTAATGATTTTTTCTTTGGCAAGATTAGCAAACTTAGGCATGACATGCCAGCGACAAACGCTGACATGACACATCCAAGTATATCTGACCAAATTATGGAAGACAAGCGTTGTAATTTTGATTTCCGTAAAGTAAGTGTGGAAGTAGTGAAATAAGTATTATTGTCTATCGACAAACCACCGTGGTCTGACTACTTGGATGGAAAATTACTGAGGATAATAGCGGACGATATTGCCACTCCTATTTGCCATATTTTCTATTTAAGCCTAGTGTAGCTCAGTTGGTAGAGCATGGCGCTTGCAATGCCAGGGTTGTGGGTTCGATTCCCAAGGGGGGGGGGCCAGTATGAAAAAGGTATGCACTCACTAACTGTAAGTCGCTCTGGATCTCTGCTAAATGACTAAAATGTAAATGTAGAACACACTCACTCTCACTCACTCACTCACTCACACACACACACACAACACACACACACACACACCCCATATCTTCAATTTAAGCCTACTAGAAAGTGTGTGTCCTTCAGGCCTGGAGGGAAGCAAAAGTTATTCCCCTACCTAGGGATAGTAAAACCCCCATTAACTGGCTCAAATAGCCGACCAGTCAGCCTGTTACCAACCCTTTGGAAACTTTTGGAAAAATGTGTTTGACCAGAAACAATGCTATTTTACAGTAAACAAATTGACAACAGACATTCAGCACGCTTATAGGGAAGGACATTCAACAAGCACAGCACTTACACAAATGACTGATGATGAATGGCTAAGAGAAATTGATGATAGAAAGATTGTGGGGGCTGTTTTGTTAGAACTTCAGTGCGGCTTTTGACATTATCGATCATAGTCTGTTGCTGGAAAGACATACGTGTTATGGCTTTACACCCCCTGCTATATTGTGGATAAAGAGTTACCTGTCTAACAGAACACAGAGGGGGTTCTTTAATGGAAGCCTCTCCAACATAATCCAGGTAGAATCAGGAATTCCCCAGGGCAGCTGTCTAGACCCCTTTTTTTTACTTACTTTTTTCAATCTTTACTAACGACATTCCACTGGCTTTGAGTAAAGCCAAATAAAATAAAATACAATTTTATTTGTCACATATACGTGTTTAGCAGATGTTATAGCGGGTGTGGCGAAATGCTTGTGCTTCTAGCTCTGACAGTGCAGTAATATCTAACAATTTCAGAACATATACCCAATACACACAAATCTACTAAGGAATGGGATTTAAGAATATATACATATATGGACAAGCAATGACAGAGCGGCATGGACTAAGATACAGTAGAATATTATAAAATAGAATGCAGTATATACATATGAGATGAGTAGTGCAAGATATGTAAACATTATTAAAGTGACTAGTGTTCCATTTCTTAAAGTGGCCAGTGATTTCAATAGGCAGCAGCAGCCTCTAATGTGCTAGTGATGGCTATTTAACAGTCTGATGGCCTTGAGATAGAAGCCGTTTTTTCAGTCTCTCGGTCCCAGCTTTGATGCACCTGTACTGACCTCGCCTTCTGGATGATAGCGGGGTGAACAGGCAGTGGCTCGGGTGGTTGATGTCCTTGATGATCTTTGTGTCTATGTGTATGCGGATGACTCTACACTACACACGTCAGCAACTGAAATGACAGCAACCCTTAACAAAGAGCTGCAGTTAGTTTCGGAATGTGTGACAAGGAATAAGTTAGTCCTAAGTATTTCAAAAACTAAAAGCATTGTATTTGGGACAAATCATTCACTAAACCCTAAACCTCAACTATGTCTTGTAAAGAATAATATGGAAATTTAGCAAGTTGAGGAGACTAAACTGCTTGGAGTAACCCTGGATTGTAAACTGTCATTGTCAAAACATATTGATATAACAGTAGCTAAGATGGGGAGAAGTCTGTCCATAATAAAGCGCTGCTCTGCCTTCTTAACAACACTATCAACAAGGCAGGTCCTACAGGCCCTAGTTTTGTCGCACCTGGACTACTGTTCAGTAGCCACAAAGAGGGACTTAGGAAAATGTCAATTGGCTCAGAACAGGGCAGCACCGCTGGCCCTTGGATGTACACAGAGAGCTAACATTAATAATATGCATGTCAATCTCTCCTGGCTCAAAGTGGAAGAGAGATTGACTTCATCACTACTTGTTTTTGTAAGAAGTGTTGGCAAGTTGAATGCACCAAGGTGTCTGTTTAAACTACTAGCACACAGCTCGGACACCCATGCATAGTGTCCAGAACAGACTATGGGAGGCGCACAGTACTGCATAGAGCCATGACTACACGGAACTCTATTCCACATCAAGTAACTCGTGCAAGCAGTAAAATTAGATATATTTAAAAAAAAAAGAGATAAAAATACACCTTATGGAACAGCGGGGACTGTGGCAGCAACTAATGGGGATCCATAATAAATAACAAATACAAATGATGGTCAAGGGGACTTCGCATGATGGTCCCAAGGGAACGTTCTTTGGGGAACCTTTGTCTAGTTCCCTGTAAATTACCAAGCCGTCACTGAGGACCATGTTAGAACCATGTAGAACGTTCTCAGAACTTTCATTTTACTAGTCATTAGGATGTTGCGTGATGGTCGTTAGGACGTCACAAAATGGTCGCCTAAAGTGATAGTGATGTTGTAGGGTCTCCTGTAGCTCAGTTGGTAGGGCATGGCGCATGCAACGCCAGGGTTGTGGGTTCGATTCCCACGGGGAAAATGTATGCACTCACTTAACTGTAAGTCGCTCTGGATAAGAGCGTCTGCTAAATGACTAAAATGTCAAATGTAAATGTATCAGGGTCCCCTGGAGGTTTTGTCTAGTTACCGGTTTGTCCCGGGGACGTTTTAGGACGTTCTTGGGACGTTGTGTCCCCAAGGTGACACATAAAAAAGAGAGTGAATACTACATAGTTGGTTATTACACTATTCAAGGTGATCGTATTTACAATTATCATTATTTATAAATATTATTACCCACTTCATAATGTAATTATCAACACATAATGTGATAATGTAATAATGATTGCATTATGCGCAAAACATTATTACATAATCAGCATTTATTACATTATAAATGCAAACTTTGTTACGTTATTAGCAGCTATTGCATTATCCACATTTTATTACATCAGTTGCTACAACACCTCTCAAGGGTTTTACTTGAAGAGTTTTCTGTGAAGTTTTCTTAAATAAAAGAGCATCCCAATGTCATGTTTCCGTACCGTATTCAAAACTATTCTCTATTTTTTTCTCTTTCTGTTCTTTATTGAATAGAAAAGACGCAAAGCTGCACTCTTTCGCTGCTACCTGTCCCTCGCTCCCCATCTTTTTTTTGAAGGAGAATAGGTCCTATTCCTGCGTTCTTGATCTCCACTCGGTGTGTGTGTGTGAGAGAGAGTGTGTGTGTGTGTGTGTGTGTGTGTGTGTGTGTGTGTGTGTGTGTGTGTGTGTGTGTGTGTGTTGCATCTGTGTGTGTGTGTTTGTCCTCCTCTGTTTTCCTGGTCTGCTTTGATCTTGACTCACAGCCTTCACTCACAGTGTGTGTGTGTGTGTGTGTGTGTTGTGTGTGTGTGTGTGTGTGTGAGAGAGAGAGAGAGGGAGAGTGAGAGTGTATTTGAGAGTGTGAGAGAGAGTGTGTGTGTGTGTCCTGAGCAGCCTCTTCAGTTTTTCTTGGCCTCTTTGATCATCACTTCAGAGGGCTAAGGCACAAACGTGGCCTTTTTTCTGTGGGTGTGTCGGTGTCCTTGCAAGCACCAAGTAAATTTATCCTTTTCATCCAAGGAGCTCTTCTGATCTACTGTACATCCCCCCCACTCCATCTCTCCCTCCATCTCTCTCCCCCCATCTCTCTCCTCCATCTCTCTCCCTCCATCTCTCCTCCTCTCTTCCCCTCCATCTCTCTCCCCCTCCATCTCTCCCCATCTCTCCCTCCATCTCTCTCCCTCCATCTCTCCCTCCATCTCTCCCCATCTTCATCTCCCTCCCATCCCTCCTTCTCCTCCATCTCTCTCCCCCATCTCTCCCTCCTCTCTCCTCCCTCCATCTCTCCCTCCATCTCTCCCTCATCCTCTCCCTCCATCCTCTCCTCTCTCTCCACTCCCTCACTCCCTCCATCTCTCCTCCTCTCCTCTCTCTCCCTCCATCTCTCTCCCTCTCCTCCTCTCCCTCCAATCTCCTCCCTCATCTCTCCCCTCCATCTCTCCCCTCCATCCTCCTCATCTCTCTCCCTCCATCTCCCCTCCCTCCATCTCTCCTCCACTCTCCCCTCCATCTCTCCCTCCATCTCTCTCCCTCCCTTCTCTCCCTCCATCTCTCTCCCTCTCCCTCTCTCTCCCTCCATCTCTCTCTCCCTCCCTCTCCCTCCATCTCTCTCCCTCCATCTCTCTCCCTCCATCTCTCTCCCTCCATCTCTCCCTCCATCTCTCCCCTCCATCTCTCTCCCTCCATCTCTCTCCCTCCATCTCTCCCTCCATCATCTCTCCCTCCATATCTCTCCCTCCATCTCTCTCCCTCCATCTCTCTCCCTCCATCTCTCTCCCTCCATCTCTCTCCCTCCATATCTCTCCCTCCATATCTCTCCCTCCATATCTCTCCCTCCATCTCACTTCCTCCATCTCTCCCTCCATCCCTTTCTCACCTCGTTCTACCTGGATTATGTTTTTCGGTCTACGTCCCAAATAGCACCCTATTCCCTATCTAGTGCACTACTTTTGACCAGCATTCATAGGGTTCTGGTTAAAAGTTGTGCACTATATAGGGAATAGGGTTGCCATTTGGGACGAACCATTTCATCCCATTCTCACTTGTTCCACTGTATAAAGAGAGGGACGATTAGAGATTAGAGTTTCTTTACCTTCTTTTTATTTTCATTATGACTCCTGCTCCTTCGCTGTCATCGTCCGTCACTCCCTCCCTCCTTTCTCCTCTCCTCTGTTTATTATTCTTCAGTGAGGACAAAGGCATTGCATTGGATAGGGACGCACTGCAGCAATTAACCTAACAGCAGTTAATGGCTATAGTGTTTTATCATGGTTGACAGTATATCATAAAACAACATCCTATTACAATCATCTGGTATTTACAACCCTTATTGCTACGTGTAATGGTGTGTGTGTGTGTGTGTGTGTGTGTGTGTGTGTGTGTGTGTGTGTGTGTGTGTGTGTGTGTGTGTGTTTATGAAAAAAATAAAATGATGCACTCACTAACTGTAAGTCGCTCTGGATAAGAGCGTTCTGCTAAAATGAGTAAAATGTAAAAGTAAATGTGTCAGCAACCCGTTACAATCAGCTGTTGTTTATTCTGTCCCTTATTGATCGGTGTAATGATGTAATGCCCTTATTGATCGGTGTAATGATGTAATGCTATTAATACACACATTTCTCTGCAGGCTGGTGACCTCATATTGTTACATCTAAATGACTGTTTCTCAGTAGTACACAAAAAAAAGACTATACAAAATGTGAATGACCTTCCCTTTCTTCTCTCTGTTCCTGATCCCTTCTCGCCTCTCCGTTCACTGCTTCTCTTTTTAAAGGTTGCCTCTCTCCTTCTCTCTCCTCCCACCCATGCTCTCTTCACCGCTCTTCCCCTCCTCTTCTTTCCCCACACTCCTATGTTCCCCCTCCTCTCTCTCTCTCTCTCTCTCTCTTCAATTATCTCCTCTCTCTCTCCCCCTCTCTCTCCCTCACTCTCTCTCTCTCCCTCGATAACCTGCTCTCAGTTTTCCAAAGCAGCCGCACAACGGACGGTGTGTGCCTCGTGCGTTTTCCCATTGGCCGCTCGCGCGGGGGAGGCAAGAGAAAGAGAGACGGTTAACCATCCCGTTAAGACGTCCATGGCCCGGTTTCCCAAAAGCATCTTAAGGCTAAATTCATCTTTCGAACTTTTCATAGGAGCATCGTTAAATATCCGAGCTGTTTCCCAAAACCATCGTTATTGACATTGCACTTGAATACGTTCGTAATTATCTGACGTCTGCATCACACCACTTGTAGCTAAGTGCGTCCTTAGATGTTAGTTTTTTTTGCCCTCCCGCGTCACGTTATACGCAGATCTCCGCTAAACATAGAATCACATGGTTTATCCATCTCTTTGAGACCGCAGAAAACGTAAGAACAAAGTTGACCAGAAATACAAAATTGCCAAATGTCTTTGCAATTTATATAAACAAGCGACGTATAAAAAAGATGCTTCAAATGAAAGCCAGATGACTGCATTAAAATGTAAACAGTAGGTTATAGGGCTATTTCCTTCATATTGCAATACATTTCATGTTCAATCAATGTAGTCATATTTTGCTACTTGTATTCTACTGTCTGTAGTTTTGTCTCATATATATGTCTTGATGTGTAGCCTAATGTGCGCAATTATGTGCCAAATTTGGGATTTTGTGCATTTTTATTCAGTAAGCGTTAGAATAATGCGCCTCAATATAAAGCAGCCATAGGTGGTAATATTAGCTGATCCATCCTCAGTATTGTGAAATAATTATAATTCTTAAGGTATGGTTTGAATGGAGAAAGTTGCTTTATTTCGATGCTACGGTATCGACACCTGCTTCAACAGATGCACTTAGCACTTACCGTTGTCTCTGCGTGGTGTTTTGGGAAATGCATGTTACATCTTCAGCCATTGTAGGAAAGATGCATATTAAAACATTCGAAAGCCTGAATGTCATCACTATCGGGGAAACAACTGCGCTCGCGTACATTATGAGAAAGTTTATCTGTCAGTTCGTCTATAACCCCGCCTCTGTGATTAGAAAATAGAAACGTATCTTTCCGAGCGCCAATTAAATACTTCAATCTAACCAGTAGTCGTCTTCTGATTGGTGCAGAGAGCTGTCAATCTTAATAAATAAGCAGAGGGCTGGCACAATTGGAGGGGTAATGGCTAGATCAGACGAGAAACGAGTCACTCACGGACAGGACGGATAGATAGATATCATACTGTCTGTTATCCAACTAGAGAGAGAGAGAGCGCGTGTGAAACCGAGAAGCACAAGTGAAGAAAGAGAAGAATACGCGCTCGTGAGAGAAAGAGTGAGAGGGGGGGGAAAAAAGTAAAAGTGACCATGACTACCACTACGGTCGTCTCTGCGACCCCTCCTGTCCTCTCACCCGGCCCAGGAGCACCTTCCTCCGGGGGAATATTCCCCTCCGACCCGTTTTACACTCCCACAACCACCAGCCCTCATCAAGACTCCCCATCCCTGCGGCTCACCACCACGGGACTCCTCAACCCCTTCCTATCCGGTTCAGGAGTCCCATCCTGCGGCTTGGGATTCAACAACACCCCCGTGTTTGGAGATCGAGTAATTTCCACCACCACCGCTGCGACCACAACCAGTGAGTGCAGAATGGTGGCTGTACACGGAGTAAAAGTTGCCTCTTTCAGCGTCGGAGGACAGGACGAATTGATTTGTCTACCCCAAGTATTCGATCTCTTCCTAAAACACCTCGTCGGCGGGCTTCATACCGTTTACACCAAGCTGAAACGTCTGGATATATGTCCGGTTGTGTGTACGGTCGAGCAGGTACGCGTCCTGCGGGGGCTCGGCGCTATTCAACCGGGAGTTAACCGCTGTAAGCTCATCTCCAGGCGAGACTTCGAGGCGCTCTACAATGACTGCACAAATGCAAGGTTGGTTGAACTAAGTTTTATCTTTTGACATTTTCATTTTGACGTTCGTATCTTCGATTGTCTTTGTAAATGTCATACGACCATGCGTTCAATATCGATAGGCTATGCCAGCATGGGGTAGTCTATGGGCAATATACAGGCCTAAAAGTATTCTTATCCAACTTACAATGAATGATCAATAAGACAGTTTTGACTGTGCGTAAAATGTGCGTGCCCATACAATAACAGATTCTCTCTCTCTCGATCTCTCGCTCTCAATTCAATTTCAATTGAAGGGCTTTATTGGCATGGGAAACGTATGCTAACATTGCCAAAGCAAGTGAAGTAGATAGTAAACAAAAGTGAAATAAACAATTAATATTAACTCTCTCTTTCTTTTGCATGTCAGCAATCAACTTTTCAAAGATATGTCATTTTCAAAATACAGAAATCTGGCCCATATGATTCATTTTCCCAATAAGTCACTTCTCATAAAACCCAACACACAGCACAGCAGAGTCTGATATTTCTGAAACCTGAGCATCAAATGTTGATACACACCACAACAAGTGGTTATGGAAACAAAACGGCATTTTTATCTAAATAAAGAACTTAAACTGATATATGCTATTTAGTTTGATCTTGAACTTGATTTAGGCAACGAGGCGCTTTACCTACTTCCCCAGAGTCAGATGAATACCGCTTTTATATCTCTGTGTCCAATATGAAGTTAAGAGTTTCGCGAGCCAGTTGCTAACTAGCGTAACGCTAGCAGATACGATAGACGTCCAGTCATTGCGCTAACGCTAGTTAGCAACTGCGCTAGCCAGTGTCGTCATTTTTGTCAAATCACCACCATAATAGGAGTTCAAAATGTCCACTTCAAAATTTCCAGTATTTGTGTTCATATTTCAGAACAACACATGGATTCTTAGACATTCAGATCAGTGAAAGAAATGCACGCTGAGGGGAAAATACAGCCACTCTACAAATTATTACTAACCCAAACACAGTGGGGAACAATGGGCTTTCTACGCCTTCATAGAAGGGATTTATAAAATAATGGTAATAATAATAATAATAATGATTAGAATAATGGTTAGAATAATGGTTATAATAATAATAATAATAATGGTTATAATAATGATTATAATATTATTTTCAATGATGTTCTGATTTAATCTCATGAAAAAAAAAAAACTTTAGGAGGTAGATCAGCTTTAATATTGCAGATAGATTGTAGCTTCCATCAATGTAATTGTCTGCATCATTTCCAATCGCCCATATATATTATTGTAAATATATATATATATATACACATACATGCACACATACAGTGCCTTCGAAAGTATTCAGACCCCTTTGGGTTCACTGTAACATTGTTACAGACAGAAGACGATGGGGAAAAGAAAGAGCTGATTGTGCCCTCTGTCTCTCTCTCTCTGTCAGTCTCTCTTTCTCTCTCTCTCTCTCTCTCTCTCCATCTCTCTCTCTCTCTCTTTCTCTCTCTCTCTCCATCTCCATCTCTGTCTCTGTCTCTGTCTCTGTCTCTGTCTCTGTCCCTCTCTCTCTCTCTCTGTCTCTGTCTCTCTCTCTCTCTCTCTCTGTCAGTCTGTCTCTCTCTCTCTCTGTTCTGAGTGTGTGTGTCACAAACTCATCTGTCACGAGAACAAGAATAACATGTAGACATCATAGAGAAGGAGTGTGTGACCTCTGACCTCTAACCCTCTGATGTGTCTCATTGATTCACACTGTGATGAACAAACAGAGATATCAGGTGTCGAGTCGTATCCTGTTTCCCTGCTGTGTGTGTGTGTGTGTGTGTGTGTGTGTGTGTGTGTATATCATAATTTGGTCTGTCCTATTTTATGTGTTTTTTGCATATCCCTCGACGAGTGGGGTCACAGCCAGGCATCAGCTCCCCCTGAGACACACTCAGAGAGTGGGGTCACGGCCAGGGTCAGCCATTATCAACGGCAACCCTGGAGCAATCAGGGTTAAGTGCCTTGCTCAAGATCGACAGAAGTTTTCACCTTGTTGGCTCAGTGTTTCGAACTAGCAGTCTTTTGGTTACTGACCCAATGCTAGACTACCTGCCGCCCAGGTAGGTGTTGTGGGTGGTGTGTGCCTGTCTGCTAATTTGTACCCCTGGTTAATTGATAAAGGTTAAAGTCATGGCTGCAAGGAAGTGATGTCATAAGTAGGCGCCCAGAGTTTTTCAACCTATCCCTTTTTAAAGGGATTCTCCGGTACTTTTGTGTAGTTTTTAGCCAGTATTTCTGAAAGAAGCGCTCACCTGAAAATTGCGTACTACGTCACATATGTGCACCACGTCATTTCTCTGTCTCTCTGTCTCTCTGTCTCTCTGTCTCTCTGTCTCTTTCTCTCTCTCTCTCTCTCTCTGTGTGTGTGAATGATGTGCCTCTTGCTAGCTGTCACTCAAATGTGAGGGGTGGAAGCTCATTGGTTGAACTCAAGTTGCTAGGGGGCTGGCCCACGTGGGAGGGGGGGTTGGGGAATGGACAGCTTCAAGAAAAACAGTTGCTTCCAAACTAGGGATTTTGTGACTAATTGATGTAAGAGTAATTCTGCTCATAGATTGTGCACATCCAGCCCAAAGCGGGAGGTTTAAAAAATACTTAGGATTCACCAAAGTTCCGGAGCATGTCTTTAAGTCTTTAGTAGTTGGAGTAGGACTTGGTGAAATCGATATAGCTTGTCTGTTTTGAAAATGGAGAGGGAGGTTGAGTGGGAGAGAGCTATGGGTGGTGAGGTGGTTTCATGCCTCGCGTCATCCTGCCGGAGGGAGGGTTGAAGAAACAATAGCAGGAAGGACAGAGCGAGAGGAGACAGAAGAAGAAGAAGAAGAAGAGAGGAGGGTGGGAGTGTTTGGTTCCAGATCAAAGTATTATCCTCTTATCTTCTGTGAGTGTTTAGTGAAATGGATACTCTTTCACATTTTACGGTTTAAAGGCGTGAGCATGCTTCAGTTCGGCTGGCCAAACTCGGATAACCGCACATGGTTAACCGAACGAATCGCTCTCATACTGTCACGGTCGTTTACAGACGGGACGGACCAAGGCGCAGCGTGATATGCGTACATGTTTATCTTTCCGAATAAACACAATGACAAAACAACAAACGACACATGAAGTCCAAGGTACACAAAACAAACATACCTAACACGGAACAAGATCCCACAACCCACTAGTGCCAATAGGCTGCCTAAGTATGGTCCCCAATCAGAGACAACGAGCGACAGCTGCCTCTGATTGGGAACCACACCGGCCAACATAGATCTACACATACTAGAAACCCAACATAGAAAACACAACATAGAACATACACACCCTGACTCAACATATACGAGTCCCCAGAGTCAGGGCGTGACACATACTCCCTTAAAAGACCTTTTCTTGAAAAACAAGAAAAAAACGGCAACTGTTTGTCCATCTTGAGACGCCGTAGCCAGTATACCCTTCCTCAAAATAGTCAGAATTAATCTAAGATAACTCAAGAAATTTACGTTTGACATTTTAGTCATTTTAGCAGACGCTCTTATCCAGAGCGACTTACATTCTTATCCAGAGTGAGTGCATACATTATTTTGATGTTTTTGCCAAGGAGATTTTAATGCTCCAACAGTGCAGTAATGTCTAACAATTCACAACGATACACAATTTTAAAAGTAAAATAATGGTCATTGATAAATATAAGGACGAGCAATGAGTCCGGAGTCATGTGTGTTGTATGGACAATATGTGACTCGTTTCAGGAAACTGTGCGTATGTTGGCGTCACTAATTCACAGGAGAGCAATTTGAATGTAAAACATTTTTTAAAAATCAGAATGCGTTTTTTGGCAGAAATGCCTTCTGGAACACAATAACAAACTGGTATGCCATCTGTAAATACGAATACATTTTGTTAAATTACGATCCTAGTTGGTTTAGCCACGGAAAAAAGACAGCAACCTTCCCGCTAGCCATGATTGGCTGAGCTAATGAGTGGGCTGGACATGCCGAGAGGTGAGTTCGGATTGGTCTGCCATGTAGCACACTCCTGTCTATAACATGAGTTGGTCAGTATGTGTAGGTAATCCTTTCTAACGCAGCTTTTAAAAAAAAGAAATCACGTAGTAGAACTGCGTAAGTGTTGCTCTCCACTTTCTGGAGGACCGAGATTTGAAAATCAGTGGAATTAAAGTATGATAGCTAAGGAGATGGAGAAAATTCTGGCGTTTTGATTGTAAATATGCAGACGGAGTCTAAAAGAGAACACAGAAGGCTGTTGTATAAAACACGTCTCCGGATTACATCTTCAAACTAAGGCAACCATGAACACACCCGTAGTATAAACCAGCCTTTAGTCTTGACATTTTTGGTTGTTTAGTACATGGCCTCACATGTTGATCCTTAAAGAGATGGGTGGGGCTAAAGCTTAAGAGGGTGTGAACGATGCTGAATGGGCGTAGACAAAGAAGAGCTCTCCAGTAAGTGTACCTAAACATTCAAGGGCCATTTTCTCAAAAGTGGGGTTAAAAGTTTATCAACTTTCCCATTGTTCCTCAACTGTAGTGTATTATATACCATTTTCTAGCTCTGAGTCTCGACTTTTATCCAATGTAAAAAAACACAATTTCGCTACATAAAACCGAAACGAGCCGGTCGGTCACATATGGACAGTGTGTGCATAGAATATTTAGTATTTTACATTTTAGTCATTTTAGCAGACGCTCTTATCCAGAGCGATTTTACAGTTAGTGAGTGCATACATTTTTCATACTGGCCCCCCCCCCCCGCGTGGGAAACGAACCCACAACCCTGGCGTTGCAAGCGCCATGCTCTACCAACTGAGATACAGGAATACGTAGAATAGTATATGTACAGCAATAGTTGAATAGGATGACCTTGACTAGAATACAGTATGTAAACATTATTAAAGTGACCAGTGATTCCATATCTATGTACATAGGGCAGCAGCCTCTAAGGTGCAGGGTTGAGTAACCCGGGTGGTAGCTGGCTAGTGACTGTGACTGAGTTCAGGGCAGGGTACTGGGTGGAGGCCGGCTAGTGGTGGCTATTTAACAGTCTGATGGCCTTGAGATAGAAGGTGTTTTTCAGTCTCTCGGTCCCAGCTTTGATGCACCTGTACTGACCTCGCCTTCTGGATGATAGCGGCCAAGCCAAATTTCTTCAGGCTCCCGTTGCGCCTTCTTCACCAGACTGTGTGGGTGGGCCTTGAAGCTTTTCACCTTCTCCACTGAGTCGTCTCTCGTTGAATGACAACAAATACTTTTATTGAAGAATCACTACTGTTGACCAATCGCCAACGAAGCGGCATAGACTTCGGATCCAAACTTCGGCTTGCGTCTACAAAAAAATGTGTGCCCGAAACAGTCCAGAACGAACAAAAACGTCACAAGATGTTGTAATAGATGCACAAACTCTTCTGAACTGTTTCTTCTGGGAAGCATGCGGACGCCTGCAGCATTCAGCTCATAGAACGGAGAGAGAGAGAAAGACTCCTCTTTTATTTATCATCGTTGTTTTATTGTGATTTTTTACTATTTTGGTGCAAACAACTCACTCACACACAGACACACAGACACACACACACACACACACACACACACACCAGTACTGTGTGAAAAGGGTCAATATTAGGGGATATCTTTACCTACAGTGTAGACAGTGCATTCGAAAAGTATTCAGACCCCTTGACTTTTTTCACATTTTGTTACGTTACAGCCTTATTCTAAAATGGATTAAATTGTTTTTCCCTCATCAATCTACACGTAATACCCCATAATGACAAAGCAAAAACAGGCTTAGGGTCGTTGTCCTGTTGGAAGGTGAACTTTCGCCCCAGTCGGAGGTCCTGAGCTCTCTGGAGCAGGTTTTCATCAAGGATCTCTCTGTACTTTGCTCCGTTAATCTTTCCCTCGATCCTGACTAGTCTCCCAGTCCCTGCTGCTGGAAAAACATCCCCACAACATGGTGCCGCCGCCACCATGCTTCACCGTAGGGATGGTGCCATGTTTCCTCCAGACGTGACGCTTTGGCATTCAGGCCAAAGAGTTCAATATTGGTTACATCAGACCAGAGAATCTTGTTTCTCATGGTCTGAGAGTCTTTAGGTGCTTTTTGGCAAACTGGAGTGCTGCAGAGATGGTTGTCCTTCTGGAAAGTTCTCCCATCTCCACAGAGGAACTCTGGAGCTCTGTCAGAGTGACCATCAGGTTCTTGGTCACCTCCCTGACCAAGGCCCTTCTCCCCTGAGTGCTCAGTTTGGCTGGGCGGTCAGCTCTAGGAAGAGTCTTGGTGCTTCCAAACTTCTTCCTGTTAACAATGATGGAGGCCACTGTGTTCTTGGGGACCTTTCACCAGATCTGTGCCTCGGCACAATCCTGTCTCGGAGCTCTACGGACAATTCCTTCGACTTCATGGCTTGGTTTTTGCTCTGACATGCGCTGTCAACTGTGACACCTTATATAGACAGGTGTGTGCCTTTCCAAATCATGTCCAATCAATTGAATTTACCACAGGTGGACTCCAATCAACTTGTAGAAACATCTCAAGGATGATCAATGGAAACAGGATGCACCTGAGCTCAATTTCGAGTCTCATAGCGAAGGGTCTGAATACTTATATAAATAAGATATTTCTGTTTTTTATTTTTGATAAATTGGCAAAAAGTTTTCACTTTGTCATTATGGGGTATTGTGTGTAGATTGCTGAGGATTTTCTTTATGTAATCAATTTTAGAATAAGGCTGTAACGTAACAAAATGTGGAAAAAGTCAAGGGATCTGAATACTTTCCGAATTCACTGTATATCTGTATACTTGACATTTTATTAGATATAAGGAGTAGACTCCAGATACGCATGGCCTTAATGTCATATACGGAGCTAGGATATACTCCATAATGGGACAATTTTTACATGCATCCAATCCGAACCTCAAAAATCTCCCTGCTACCGTATGAGGCCACAGAGATATCTGGGATGAGATCCCTTCAGAACACGCACCTGCACCCGCTTACATATTTGTAGAATATTCTAGAATACTCCGGAAGAGTCAACATGCTGACATACCCTTTATGCTCAGGCATTGTCATATCTGTAGTCATTACCTGATCATTTACGTATCCGTATTTCTCAAAATGCATCATTTCAATAGATATCCAGATATCCTTACATGATGCAGTGCCTTCAGAAGTATTCACACCCCATTGACTTATCCCACATGTTATGTTGTTAAAGCCTGAATTCAAAATCTCAAATGGATTTTTGCAAATGGATGTAAAATGTAAATACATAAATATTTAATTTACATAAGTATTCACAACTCTTGAGTCAATAGGTTGTAGAAGCACCTTTTGGCAGCAATTACAGCTGTGAGTCTTTCTGGGTAAGTCTCTAAGAGCTTTGCACACCTGGATTGTACAATATTTGGCCATGATTTTTTTATTTAATTTTTATTCTTTTCAAAATTCTTCAACTTCAAGTCGGTTGGTTGATCGTTGCTAGACAACCATTTTCAGGTCTTGCCGTATATTTAAGTCAAAACTGTAAACTCGGCCAATCAGGAACATTCACTGTCTTCTTTGTAACCAACTCCAGTGTAGATTTGGCCTTGTATTTTAGGTTATTGTCCTGCTGAAAGATGAATTAATCTTCCAGTGTCTGTTGGAAAGCAGGTTTTCCTCTAGGATTTTGCCTGTGCTTATCTCCATTCCATTTTGATCTTGGAAAAACTCGCCAATCTAAAACTTGCATTACCCATAACATGATGCAGACACCAATATGCTTGAAAATATTGAGAGTGGTACTCCGTAATGTGTTGTATTGGATTTGCCCCAAACATAACACTTTGTATTCAGGACAAAAAGTTAATTGCTTTGCCACATTTTTTTGCAGTATTATTTTAGTGCCTTGTTGCAAACAGGATGCATGTTTTGGAATATTTGTATTCTGTACAGGCTTCCTTCTTTTCACTCTGTCATTTAGGTTAGTATTGTGGAGTAACTACAATGTTGTTGATCCATCCTCAGTTTTCTCCTATCACAGCCATTCAACTCTGTAACTGTTTTAAAGTCACCATTGGCGTAATGGTGAAATCCCTAAGGAGTTTCCCTCCTCTCTGGCAACTGAGTTGGAAGGGCGTGTATCTTTGTAGTGACTGGGTGTATTGATACACCATCCAAAGTGTAATTAATAACTTCACCATGCGTAAAGGGATATTCAATGTCTGCTTTTAAACTTTTTTCCCCATCTACAAATAGGTGCCTTCTTTGCAAGGCAAAGCTATTTGTGGTTGAATCTGTTTGAAATTCACTGCTCGACTGAGGGACCTTAGAGATAATGGTATGTGTGGGGTACAGAGATGAGGTAGTAATTCAAAAATCATCCTAAACATTATTATTGCACACAGAGTGAGTCCATGCAACTTATTATGTGACTTAAACACATTTTTACTCCTGAACTTATTTAGTCTTGCCATAACAAAGGGGTTGAATACTTATTGACTCAAGACATTTCAGCTTTTTATTTGTAATTAATTTATAGAAATTTCAACAACAAAAAAAATATATACATTTTGACATTATGGGGTTGTGTGTGTGTGTGTGTGTGTGTGTGTGTGTGTAGGCCAGTGAAATCTCAATTTAATCCATTTTAAATTTGGCCTTTGGCACAAAACAAATGTGGAAAAAGTCAAGGGATGTGAGTACTTTCTGAAGGTACAAAATATTGTTGAAAGAACAGATTTTCAGGACAAACTCTTTAAATGAATGTTCAAGGTAAACAAAACCTGCATGCAAATATTCTAAGTTATTATATTTCATTAATCACTTACATTTTGTTCAATATGGGGAAAATACTACATTTCCCAAAATGCATTAGTTTAACCCTCAAATTCAACATAAAATCTTCAAAAAGAAGCCAAAGAAATTATATGGTTGGTGGAAATATAATTGACTATTCTAAGCAACCATTTTGAATTCAATCACTTTTTTGACAGCACCCATTTTGATTTTAAACAAAACCTTCCATACATATTTGCCCATTGTAGAAGTGCTCAGAAAGTGACTTTTTTTGGATCTGAAATGCCAAAACATTCAAGAGATAAAGCTGCTCAAAACTGACCAATTTTGCCATCTCCAACTACCCAATCATACCATGAGAGATCCATGTCTTCATCGCTGGAAAGTATAAATGTTTGAGATTTAAATAATTTGAAAGCACAAACACGGCTTTCAAACTATTTTATAATTTCTGGAAATAAAATGTTTTTTAATACAAATATTTTAACCCTTTAACGTCAATTATCTATAAACGATTGTTTTCATATTCACATATTCAGTTTTAGCTTAGACCTTATTTTACATCATAAGGTTTTTTCTGTTGTGTCTGACATCGGCTCTTGAATACAAAGTGGGTGTCATTTCAATCATAGAAATAGATTCATCGAGTGGACCTTAAGACCACTCCAATTTAGCCATTTACACCATTTGAAATTTAAATGGGATTTACATTTTAAGTTCTAATTACTACCACAAAGATGACCGGCATGTCCACCCACGTCAAAAAGGAATGCTGTCAAAGTGTTTCCAGAGAAAGTGATATAATCTTTGGTATCCGGCAGTGTGACTTATCAGATTCAATGGAACAAATGTTCTATGACGAATTGATTTGAATTGCACTGAATTAAATTCTACTTCCTGTCACTCAAACTCAAATTCAAATTCTACATCCTGTGTGGTGTGGGCAATTTCAAATGTCAACTCATGAGTTGAATGGGAGTCAATTTCAAAATTCTGAATTGAACACACCCACACATACTGACTGCATTTAGGAGATTGGCTGGAAATGATTTGAGAGCAAAAACACCATTCATCTTACTAAATATGTCATTCCTCTCCTCTTCCACCTGGTGTGGGTAAGAGCTGTAAAGGTCAGGTGGAGGTTTAGGGGTCAGGCAAGCAGGGTTGAAGGGTCAATTCATGTAGGCGAGCGGTTTGCTGATGGCAACGTTGTGAATAGAGTGCCCCATGGTGGGGTTATGGTATGGGCGGGCGTACATTTTAACAAATAGCTTCAGATTACCCTATGCCTGTTAGCTCTTATGGTCATGAGCTGAATTCCCCCTCTGACTTTACATCTACTAGGGGGCTTGGGCTAATGCACCTAATATGTGTGAAGTACGATTTTCAAAAATGGACACAATTGTTCATTTGGGTAGAGGACTCGTGTGCTGACTGGTTCTCTCTGAAACATGGTTAAATGGTTCTGTCTCTGATAAAGACATCAACGTAAAGGATTATAATCTAGATGTGACAGATTACAGAAAGGGGAGGAGATGTATGTCAAATTATAATTTCATGGCATCCCAATCTTTTAAAAATATTTATTCTCCAAGTTTATATCATAGCGCACTGTGCTTTATTATGGGCTGATGTCACGTAGGTTGATACATTGCTATGTTTTCATTTATAAAAGCCCTGTTACAAAAAGTCCCACTGTACCTAACATTATTAATAAACATTAGACAGAGACCGAGTTAGCCACCCGGTCTCTGAGATGGCTAACTCTGTAAATTCCTTTTTGGTCTCTATTGAGCTAGGTAAATTAGCTTTTAGTTTTCTTGTACCTTATTTGTGGAACAATCTAGGGCAATTCACATTACTGATGAATGTGTTTGTTTTTTTTGATGACTGTTTTTTCTTTCTACTTGCATTTTGTATTTATATTTTGATGTGTATTTTCTGTAATTTCTGTAATTCAGGGCTCATCTGTAAAAGAGACCTTGTTCTCAGTATGACTCCCTGATAAAATAAAGGTTAAATAAAATAAAAAGCTAACGACAATGAACACAATTGCATTTTATCGATGGCAATTTGAATGCATAGAGATACCGTGACGAGATCCTGAGGCCCATTGTCGTGCCATTCATCCGCCACCATCCCATGTTTCAGCATGATCATTTATGGCCCCACGTTGCAAGGATCTGTACACAATTCCTGGAAGCTGAAAATGTCCCAGTTTTTCCATGGCCTGCATTACTCATCACCTGCTTGTCAAACATCTCATTCCAAAATCATGGCCATTTAATATGGAGTTGGTCCCCCATTTGCTGCTATAACAGCCTCCACTCTTTTTGGGAAGGCTTTCCACTAGATGTTTGAACATTGCTGCGGGGACTTGCTTCCATTCAGCCACGAGCATTAGTGAGGTCGGGCACTGATGTTGGGCGATTCGACCTGGCTCGCAGTCGGCGTTCCAATTCATCCCAAAGGTGTTCGATGTGGTTGAGGTCAGGGCTCTGTGCAGGCCAGTCAAGTTCTTCCACACGATCTCGACAAACAGTTTTTCTGTATGGACCTCGCTTTGTGCACGGGGGGTATTGCCATGCTGAAACAGGAAGGGGCCTTCCCCAAACTGTTGTCACAAAGTTGGAAGCAAAGAAACGTCTAGAATGTCATTGTATTCTGTAGCGTTAAGATGTCCCTTCACTGGAACTAAGGGGCCTAGCCCGAACCATGAAAACCAGCCCCAGACCATTATTCCTCCTCGATTTTATACACCTGTCAGCAATGGTGTGGCTGAAATGGCCGAATACACTAATTTGAAGGGGTGTCCACATACTTTTTGTATATATAATGTTCTGTGACCAACACAGATGTATTCCGAGTCATGTGAAATCCTTAGATTAGGGCCTATTGAATTTGTTTCAATTGACTGATTTCCTTATATAACCTGTAACTCAGTAAAATATTTTAAATTGTTGCATGTTGCGTTTTTATATTTTTTTTACGGTGTAGTAAAAAAACTATACTGAAACTATCTTTTGACTAAAATAAAAATACGTTTTTTTCTTCTGAACTTTGGGCAAAACATCGAATGGGGTTTTCATGCTTCCAGTAGATGCCGATGTTTCAAATAGGCTAGCTTACTAGCTATCACTAGCTAGGGAAGAAATCTGATGGCTTTGTGAAGTTGCTGGAGCCGTTCGCTAGCCACATCGACCAAACTTCAAACTGACAGCCAGTCAGCTGTCTGATGTGGTGCCGTGCCTTCTCACCCTTGTTGCAGTCAACTACTGTTGCAAAACAGTTGGCACAAGTCCTTCCAAAGTCACCGTGTGAGAGCTTCATATGCGTCCTGAATCCTCTGGCAGCCATCTTGGATCCAACCCCTGCAGCAGCTTGGCTGATGGACCCAAGTGTGTGTCTCACTTCGCTCAACAGAGATGGCGCCACTGATGAGGGAAGCAGAGTCTTTTGTACTTTCAGCAAATTCAGAGAATACAGCCGAGAAGCAGCAGGACCCCAGGAAGATGCCATCACGATGAATCCAGCAAGAATCTCGACCACAGTACTTCAGAAATGTATAGCGTGACACCGATACAGAGATGTTATATGTCTATCCAAGTCTATGGTCCTCACCCATCACCTTATGTATTACTGCCTATAGGCTTACAACACATAAATGGCTCCTAGCCTCCCAAGCATAGCTACTTTCTGTCCCTAACACTACAACTGAAACTAAATAATGTAAAAACAAAATATAGATGTTATCAAACTGAAACTAAATGAAAACTAATAAATCAACTAACAAACTAAACTGAATAAAAATAAAAAAAAAACGAATAGAAATATTAAATCACAAACCTTCAGTGCTTTTCAATTTTGGAATTGTTATACGTGCGGTGAAGAGGTCAATGGCGGCCATTTTTTTTTTTTTTGATCTAACAAAGTGGATATTTCGTAAAATCTTAACAGGCCCATAATGTGGTTACTAAAAACTAAAATCCTATCTGGATATATTTGGCTGTTTTTTCGCTGCATAATATTTAAATTGTGCTTTTCGGGATTAGAAAAAAAAAAGTGAATGCTAAATCGGTGGTGGTAGTTGACTCCGTTTTTAAAGTGTAATGCAGTTGTTTTGTGACGATGACATGAACATGTATTCGGGTTGACGTCCATACAAGCATTATACTCTGATTTTTACCTCAACATAGTGTGAAATAAACAATATCCTTAATGTAGACTAATTTTAATTGGCTACAATGAGGAGATTCTGGATCTTTTCACCAACGGGAGGCACGTGTGTGGCGTTTCCATGGCGTTTCCATTGTTTTGGTCAAATTCTATTGACCTCTATACCGCATGTATTGTAATTTGTTTTACTTTCTGAATTGACTGGAATTGGAATGGAATTGACCCCAACCCTACAGGTGTGTGTGTGTGTTTGTGTAGGGATGTGAAAAATGGACCAATTTTGCTTAACGTTTAAAGAATCTTAAAATTCCACGTCAATTCACATTGCAGAATAATGGTCCTATTACTTAGGTAATATTCAGACCCCTTTACTTTTTCCACATTTTGTTACGTTACAGCCTTATTCTAAAATGGATTAAATAAATAAATATCTTGGTAATCTACACACAATACCCCATAATGACGAAGCGAAAACAGGTTTTTCATTTTTGAAAATGTATTAAAAATAAAAAAAACGATACCTTATTTATATAAGTATTCAGACCCTTTGCTATGAGACTCGAAATTGAGCTCAGGTGCATCCTGTTTCCGTTGATCATCCTTGAGATGTTTCTACAACTTGATTGGAGTCCACCTGTGGTAAATTCAATTGATTGGACATGATTTGGAAAGGCACACACCTGTCTATATAAGGTCCCACAGTTGACAGCGAGCGCATGTCAGAGCAAAAACCAAGCCATGAGGTCGAAGGAATTGTCCGTAGAGCTCCGAGACAGGATTGTGTCGAGGCACAGATCTGGGGAAGGGTACCAAAAAGTGTCTTTAGCATTGAAGGTCCCCAAGAACACAGTGGCCTCCATCATTCTTAAATGGAAGAAGTTTGGAACCACCAAGACTCTTCCTAGAGCTGGCCGCCCGGCCAAACTGAGCAATCAGGGGAGATTGGCCTTGGTCAGGGAGGTGACCAAGAAACCAATGGTCACTCTGACAGAGCTCCAGAATTCCTCTGTATAGATGGGAGAACCTTCCAGAAGGACAACCATCTCTGTAGCACTCCACCAATCAGGCCTGTATGGTAGAGTGGCCAGACGGAAGTCAATCCTTTAGTAAAAGGCACATGGCAGCCCGCTTGGAGTTTGCCAAAAGACACCTAAAGACTATCAGACCATGAGAAACAAGATTCTTTGGTCTGATGAAACCAAGATTGAACTCTTTGGCCTGAATGCCAAGCGTCACGTCTGGAGGAAACCTGGCACCATCCCTACAGTGAAGCACGGTGGTGGCAGTATCATGCTGTGGGGATGAAGATGGGAGAATCTTCCAGAAGGACAACCATCTCTGCGGCACTCCACCAATCAGGGCTTTATGGTAGAGCCCGGAATTGAACCTGATCGAACATCTCTGGAGAGACCTGAAAATGCTCATCCAGAAGTGGTGCTGCTAAAAAAAACTCTAGACCACCTTTACTCCACACACAGAGGCGCATACAAAGCTCTCCCTCGCCCTCCATTTGGAAAATCTGACCATAATTCTATCCTCCTGATTCCTGCTTAGAAGCAAAAACTAAAGCGGGAAGCACCAGTGACTCGCTCAATACGGAAGTGGTCAGATGATGCGGATGCTACGCTACAAGACTGTTTTCCAGACTGGAATGCTCCGGGATTCAATGAGGATTGAGGAGTACACACACACACATTGGCTTCATCAATAAGTGTGTCGACGACGTCGTCCCCACAGTGACCGTATGTACATACCCCAACCAGAAGCCATGGATTACAGGCAACATCCGCACCGAGCTAAAGGCTAGATCTGCCGCTTTTCAAGGAGCGGGACACTATTCCGGATGCTTATAAGAAAATCCCGCTATGCCCTCAGATGAACCATCAAACAGGCAAAGCATCAATATAGGACTAAAATTGAATCCTACTACACCGGCTGTGTGATCACGCTCTCCGTAGCCGATGTGCGCAAGACCTGATTTGTAATTCTTGAGTAAGACCTTTTAAACAGGTCAACATTCACAAGGCCGTGGGTGCAGACGGATAACCAGGACATGCGCTGACCAACTGGCAAGTGTCTTCACTGACATTTTCAACATGTCCCTGACTGAGTCTGTAATACCAACATGTTTCAAGCAGACCACCATAGTCCCCGTGCCCAAGGACACTAAGATAACCTGCCTAAATGACTACCGCCCGTAGCACTCATGTCGGTAGCCATGAAGTACTTTGAAAGGCTGGTCATGGCTCACAACACCATCATCCCGGAAACCCTAAACCCACTCCAATTCACATAACGCCCCAACAGATCCACAAATGACGCAATCTCAATCGCACTCCACACTGCCCTTTCCCACCTGGACAAAAAGGAACACCTATGTGAGAATGCTATTCATTGACTACAGCTCAGCGTTCAACAACATAGTGCCCACAAAGCTCATCACTAAGCTAAGGACCCTGGGACCAAATACCTCCCTCTGCAACTGGATCCTGGACTAAGGGTAAGCAACAGGTGGTAAGGGTAGGTAACAACACATCTGCCACGCTGATCTTCAACACGGGGCCCCTCAGGGGTGCGTGCTTAGTCCCCTCCTGTACTCCCTGTTCACCCACGACTGCATGGCCAAGCATGACTCCAACAACGGTGGTAGGCTTGATCACCGACAACGATGAGACAACAACCTCTCCCTCAACGTGACCAAGACAATGGAGATGATTGCGGACTACAGGAAAAGGAGGGCCGAACACGCCCCCATTCACATCGACGGGGCTGTAGTGGAGCAGGTCGAGAGTTTCAAGTGCGTTGGTGTCCACATCACCAACAAACTATCATGGTGCAAACACACCAAGACAGTCGTGAAGAGGGCACGACAAAGCCTATTCCCCCTCAGGAGAATGAAAATATTTGGCATGGGTCCTCAGATCCTCAAAAGGTTCTACAGCTGCACCATCGAGAGCATCCTGACTGGTTGTATCACCACCTGGTATGGCAACTGCTCGGCATCCGGCTGCAAGGTGCTACAGAGGGTGGGGTGTACGGCCCAGTACATCACTGGGGCCAAGCTTCCTAACATCCAGGATCTCTATACCAGGCGGTGTCAGAGGAAGGCCCTCAAAATTGTCAAAGAATCCAGCCAATATTTGTCCAAAATTGTCCAGCCACCCAAGTCATAGACTGTTCTCTTTGCTACCTCATGGCAAGCGGTACCGGAGCGCCAAGTCTGGAACCATAAGACTGTTAAACAGTTAGTCCAGGTAGCGTTTTGATTATCTGCATTGACTCACTGGACTACACCACACACTCAAACATACTACACTGACAGTCCAACACACACACCTTCTCTTCACATACGCTGCTGCTACTCTATTTTATTATTTATCCTTATTGCCTAGTCACTTTTACCCCTAACTACATGTACAGTTGAAGTTCGGAAGTTTACATACACTTAAGTTGGAGTCATTAAAACTCGTTTTTCAACCACTCCACAAATGTATTGTTAACAAACTATAGTTTTGGCAAGTCGGTTAGGACATCTACTTTGTGCATGACACAAGTCATTTTTCCAACATTGTTTACAGACAGATTATTTAACTTTTAATTCACTGTATCACAATTCCAGTGGGTCAGAAGTTTACATACACTAAGTTGACTGTGCCTTTAAACAGCTTGGAAAATTCCAGAATATGATGTCATGGCTTTAAAGCTTCTGATAGGCTAATTGACATATGAGTCAATTGGAGGTGTACCTGTGGCTGTATTTGAAGGCCTACCTTCAAACTCAGTGCCTCTTTCCTTGACATCATGGGAAAATCAAAATAAATCAGCCAAGACCTCAGAAATAAATTGTAGACCTCCACAAGTCTGGTTCATACTTAGGAGCAATTTCCAAACGGCTGAAGGTATGACGTTCATCTGTACAAACAATAGTACGCAAGTATAAACACCATGGGACCACGCAGCCGTCATACCGCTCAGGAAGGAGACGCGTTCTGTCTCCTAGAGATGAACGTACTTTGGTGCGAAAAGTGCAAATGAATCCCAGAACAACAGCAAAGGACCTTGTGAAGATGCTGGAGGAAACAGGTACAAAAGTATCTATATCCACAGTAAAACGAGTCCTATATCGACATAACCTGAAAGGCTGCTCAGCAAGGAATAAGCCACTGCTCCAAAATCGCCATAAAAAAGCCAGACTATGGTTTGCAACTGCACATGGGGACAAAGATCGTACTTTTTGGAGAAATGTCCTCTGGTCTGATGAAACAAAAATAGAACTGTTTGGCCATAATGAGCATCGTTATTTTTGGAGGAAAAAGGGGGTTCCTTGCAAGCCGAAGAACACCATCCCAACCGTGACGCACCGGGGTGGCATCATCATGCTGTGGGGGTGCTTTGCTGCAGGAGGGACTGGTGCACTTCACAAAATAGATGGCATCATGAGGAAGGAAAATTATGTGGATATATTGAAGCAACATCTCAAGACATCAGTCAGGAAGTTAAAGCTTGGTCACAAATGGGTCTTCCAAATGGACAATGACCCCAAGCATACTTCCAAAGTTGTGGCAAAATGGCTTAAGGACAACAAATTCAAGGTATTAGAGTAGCCATCACAAAGCCCTGACCTCAATCCTATAGAAAATGTGTGGGCAGAACTGAAAAAGCGTGTGTGAGCAAGGAGGCCTACAAACATGACTCAGTTACACCAGCTCTGTCAGGGGGAATGGGCCAAAATTCACCCAACTTATTGTGGGAAGCTTGTGGAAGGCTACCCAAAACGTTTGATCCAAGTTAAACAATTTAAAGGCAATGCTACAAAATACTAATTGAGTGTATGTAAACTTCTGACCCACTGGGAATGTGATGAAAGAAATAAAAGCTGAAATAAATAATTCTCTCTACTATTATTCTGACATTTCACATTCTTAAAATAAAGTGGTGATCCTAACTGACCTAAGACAGGGAATGTTTACTAGGATTAAATGTCAGGAATTGTGAAACTGAGTTTAAATGTATTTGGCTAAGGTGTATGTAAACTTCCGACTTCAACTGTACATATTACCTAAACTGCCAACACTGCTGCTACTCTGTTTATTATCTATCCTAATTTTCTAGTCCCTTTTACCCCTAACTAAACTACCTCAACTAACTCGTATCCAGTACTAGTAATCCTTGTATATAACTTTTTAAAACTTTAATACAATTTTTTGTTTTTTTGTGACTATTATTTTTTGGCCAAATGTCTTACTTTTTAACTCTGCGTTGTTGGTGGGAACAAAGGGCTCGTAAGTAAGCATTCCGCGGTAAAGTCTACACCTGTTGTATTCGGCGCATGTTAGAAATAGCATTTGATTAGATTTTAACGTTATCAGCTTAAATGCCTGCGATAAGTGGTCGGTATGGTTGGTGCCGATTTTTAATTTTCGGTTTATCGTCCCAGCTCTACTAGGAAGACAATGCGTGTTAATGGTGGTGTGTCTGTATGTATGGTGTGTGTGGTGTGTGTCATTTTGGTCGTAGGGTTGTAGCACAATAAAGAGTTAAAAGTGTTAATCTAACTTGAATGATTGACAGCTAGTGTGTGTTTCCTGATGATTAATACATTCATGGTCGTTGGCTTTCACCACGGTAACCACTGAGGTCAGTGGAGAGAGGGTGAGAGATTATTGAAACACTCCTGGACAAACAGTGAGTAATTGGTCTGGGCCAGAGGGCACTATGAGGAACAAGAAGAGGAAATCAGCAGATTAAAGGTAGAAAGGAAAAAATGATGTGAGACTAAAACATTACACTGTTAACTGGTTGGTGAGCCCTGTAAAAGAGAGAGAGAGAGAGGGAGAGAGGGAGAGAGGGGGCAGAGACCGAGAGAAAAGATACAGTGAGGGGGAAAAAAGTATTTGATCCCCTGCTGATTTTGTACGTTTGCCCAATACTTATTTCCCTCCATTAAAATGCAAATCAATTTATAACATTTTTTACGTGTTTTTCTGGATTTTTTTTGTTGTTATCCTGTCTCTCACTGTTCAAATAAACCTACCATTCAAATTATAGACTGATCATTTCTTTGTCAGTGGGCAAACGTACAAAATCAGCAGGGGATCAAATACTTTTTTTCCCTCACTGTAGGCGCAAAACGCCTCTCTCTCTCTCTCTGATTTTAAATGGAGGTTCTGTCTAAACACTCCACAGCTTTCTGCCTTAATCGAATAACACACTGACCTTCTCCGCCACCACACACACACACACACGATCTGCAACCCTTACTAACAGGTGGAACTAGAGCTACCATGTGTGTGTGTGGTCGTTATGTCAACATCTGTAGCTAAAAAGCTTGAATAATATAATTTAAAAAAAAAAACTTTGCTGTTAAATGCACAACACCTATAGACATACACGCACGTATACCAACGGAATTACTTAATATTTGTTGGTCTTTTTCTGAGTCTAGTTTATTTTTATTGATAAAACAACAAAATACCAACTGAATTACTTCCATCTACTAATATATCTGACACACACACAATTGTCAGCAAACTCCGTGTGACCTCTCTCATTCTAAACTCACGTAGCCTGTATACACACACAAACAAACAAACAAACAAACAAACACCTTATTATATTTATAACTCTGAAACATATCAATATTTACAGGAGTAATGTATGCAGAAGTAAGAGAACTTCTTATTTTTAGACTGTGCTGAAAAAAGATTAGAGAAATAGGTTTGTGTGAATGAACCAACTCAGATAAGCATTGGGTTACCTGGGGAAATTTCAGTTTGCAGTTGAGTAAACACATTCTGACACACACTCTTTGTCTGTCTGTATATTGAAACCAAGTTCTCATCTTCCAATAGTCTTTCTGTCTAGTTGTATTCCTTGTAAGTATATGTGTGTATGAACAGTTCATTCGGAAAGTATTCAGACCCCTTCCCTTCTTCCACATTTTGTTACGTTACAGCCTTTATTCTAAAATTGATTAAAATGTTTTTTTTTCCCCTCATCAATCTACTCACAATACCCCATAATGACAAAGCAAAAACAGGTTTTAACATTTATTAAAAATAAACAACTGAAATATCCCATTTACATACACCAGCTTTGCACACTCTTGGCATTCTCTCAACCAGCTTCACCTGGAATGCTTTTCCAACAGTCTTGAAGGAGTTCCCACATATGCTGAGCACTTGTCGGCTACTTTTCCTTAACTCTGCGGCCAGACTCATCCCAAACCATCTCAATTGGGTTGAGGTCAGGGGATTGTGGAGGCCAGTTCATCTGATGCAGCACTCCATCACTCTCCTACTTGGTAAAATAGCCCTTACACAGTCTGGAGGTGTGTTGGGTCATTGTCCTGTTGAAAAACAAATTATAGTCCCACTAAGCGCAAACCAGATGGGATGGCGTATCGCTGCAGAATGCTGTGGTAGCCATGCTGGTTAAGTGTGCCTTGAATTCTAAATAATTTAGTGTCACCAGCAAAGCACCCCCACACCATAACACCTCCTCCTCCATGCTTTACGGTGGGAACTACACATGCGGAGATGATCCGTTCACCCACACTGCGTCTCACAAAGACACGGCGGTTGGAAACAAAAATCTCAAATTTTGACTCCAGACCAAAGGATACATTTCCACTGGTCTAATGTCCATTGCTCGTGTTTCTTGGCCCAAGCAGGTCTCTTCTTCTTATTGGTGTCCTTTTAGTAGTGGTTTCTTTGCAGCAATTCGACCATGAAGGCCTGACTCACACAGTTCCCTCTGAACAGTTGATGATGAGATGTGTCTGTGACTTGAACTCTGTGAAGCAGTTATTTGGGCTGCAATTTCTAAGGCTGGTAACTCTAATGAACTTATCCTCTGCAGCAGAGGTAACTCTGGGTCTTCCATTCCTGTGGCAATCCTCATGAGAGCCAGTTTCATCATAGCGCTTGATGGTTTTTGCGACTGCACTTGAAGAAACTTTCAAAGTTCTTGAAATGTTTCGTATTGACTGACCTTCATGTCTTAAAGTAATGATGGACTGTCGTTTCTCTTTGCTTATAATAATATAATATGCCATTTAGCAGACGCTTTTATCCAAAGCGACTTACAGTCATGCGTGCATACATTTTTGTGTATGGGTGGTCCCGGGGATCGAACCCACTACCTTGGCGTTACAAGTGCCATGCTCTACCAGCTGAGCTGTCCTTGCCATAATATGGACTTGGTCTTTTACCAAATAGGGCTATCTTCTGTATACCCCCCCCCCCCCCCCCCCCTACCTTGTCACAACACAACTGATTGGCTCAAACGCATTAAGAAGGAAAGAATTCCACTAATTAACTTTTAAGAAGGCACACCTGTTAATTGAAATGCATTCCAGGTGACTACCTCATGAAGCTGGTTGAGAGAATGCTAAGCGTGTGCAAAGCTGTCATCAAGACAAAAGGTGGCTATTTGAAGAATCTCAAATATAAAATATATATTTTGATTTGTTTAACACTTTTTTGGTTACTACATGATTTCCATATGTGTTATTTCATAGATTAGATGTCTTCACTATTATTCTACAATGTAAAAAATAGTAAAAAATAAAGAAAAACCCTTGAATGAGTAGGTGTGTCCAAACTTTTGACTGGTACTGTAAGTATTTAGACCCTTTACTCAGTAATTTTTATTTTGTGTAGATTGATGAGGGGGGGGAAAAATTATGTAACTCATTTTAGAATAAGGCTGTAACGTAACAAAATGTGGAAAAAGTCAAGGGGTTTGAATACTTTCCGAATGCACTCTGTGTATGTAGGTAGCTGGGTGGGTGGGTAGCTTGGTAGGTAGCTGGGTGGGTAGCTGGGTGGGTGGGTAGGTAGTGTTTGACCTACTGACAGGTAGTGTGGTACCCTTCACCGCCTGCTGACTGCTGGTGTGGTACCCTTCACCGCCTGCGTCAGACAGCTCTACTGAATTAGGGTTGGATCACACTGATGAACCAGTGCCTCTTCCCCCTCAGGAGGCTCAAAAGATTTGGAACCTCAAAAAGTTATACAGCTGCACCACTGAGAGTATCTTGACTGGCTGCAAGCGTACGGCCCAGTACATCACTTCCTGCCATCCAGGACCTCTATACCAGGCGGTGTCAGAGGTAGGCCCTAAAAATGGTCAAAGACTCCAGCCACCCAAGCCATAGACTGTTCTCTCTGCTACCGCACAGCAAGCGCTTACCGATGCACCAAGTCTGGAACCAACAGGACCCTGAACAGCTTCTACCCCCCCCCCCCCAAGCCATAAGACTACTAAATAGTTAGTCCGGGTATCTATTTGGTTAACTATTTAACTATCTGCTTTGACCCTTTTTGCACTAACTCTTTTGACTCTGCTGCTACTGTTAATTATCTGTCACTTTACCCCTACCTATATATACATATCTTCCTCTATTACCTCATATCCTGCACATCGACTCGGTACTGGTACCCCGTGTGTATATAGTCATGTAATCATTACTCATTATGTATTTATTCCTGGTGTGATTAATTTTCTATTTTCTCTCTCTCTCTGTGTATTGTTGGGAAGGGCCCGTAAGTCAGCATTTCACCGATTAGTCTACACCTGTTGTTTATCAACCGTGATGTGAGATGCTACTTGTCTTTCACTCACATTATTTCTCTTCCATTCGTCTCTCTCTCTCTCTGTCTCTCTCTGTCTCTGTCTCTCATTCTCACCCTATTGAACTCAGACAATGAAAAGATTTTAGGTCTCTCTGTGACCCCCCCCCCCCCCCCCCCCCCCCCCGCTCCTTTCTGTCTTTCTCTCGGTCTCTCGCCCTGTGACCCCCCTCCTCCTCTCTCTCTCTCTCTGATTTCATGCCCCAGCTGTCTGTCTCTCTCTCTCTCTCTCTCTCTCTTCTCCTCTCTCTCTCTCTCTCTCTCTCTGATTTCATGCCCCAGCTGTCTCTTTTTCTCTCTCCAGAGTTCTGTCTATCCCTGCAGGCTAACCACTGACAACAATACACCCAGGAATTAATTTGTGCGTGTTGACCCACTTGATGATGACAAAGCATCCAGAACGCATCATGTGTTTGTACATACAGTGGGGAAAAAAAGTATTTAGTCAGCCACCAATTGTGCAAGTTCTCCCGCTTAAAAAGATGAGAGAGGCCTGTAATTTTCATCATAGGTACACGTCAACTATGACAGACAAATTGAGGAAAAAAAATCCAGAAAATCACATTGTAGGATTTTTTATGAATTTATTTGCAAATTATGGTGGAAAATAAGTATTTGGTCACCTACAAACAAGCAAGATTTCTGGCTCTCACAGACCTGTAACTTCTTCTTTAAGAGGCTCCTCTGTCCTCTACTCGTTATCTGTATTAATGGCATCTCTTTGAACTTGTTATCAGTATAAAAGACACCTGTCCACAACCTCAAACAGTCACACTCCAAACTCCACTATGGCCAAGACCAAAGAGCTGTCAAAGGACACCAGAAACAAAATTGTAGACCTGCACCAGGCTGGGAATACTGAATCTGCAATAGGTAAGCAGCTTGGTTTGAAGAAATCAACTGTGGGAGCAATTATTAGGAAATGGAAGACATACAAGACCACTAATAATCTCCCTCGATCTGGGGCTCCACGCAAGATCTCACCCCGTGGGGTCAAAATGATCACAAGAACGGTGAGCAAAAATCCCAGAACCACACGGGGGGACCTAGTGAATGACCTGCAGAGAGCTGGGACCAAAGTAACAAAGCCTACCATCAGTAACACACTACGCAGCCAGGGACTCAAATCCTGCAGTGCAAGACGTGTCCCCCTGCTTAAGCCAGTACATGTCCAGGCCCGTCTGAAGTTTGCTAGAGTGCATTTGGATGATCCAGAAGAGGATTGGGAGAATGTCATATGGTCAGATGAAACCAAAATATAACTTTTTGGTAAAAACTCAACTCGTCGTGTTTGGAGGACAAAGAATGCTGAGTTGCATCCAAAGAACACCATACCTACTGTGAAGCATGGGGGTGGAAACATCATGCTTTGGGGCTGTTTTTCTGCAAAGGGACCAGGACGACTGATCCGTGTAAAGGAAAGAATGAATGGGGCCATGTATCGTGAGATTTTGAGTGAAAACCTCCTTCCATCAGCAAGGGCATTGAAGATGAAACGTGGCTGGGTCTTTCAGCATGACAATGATCCCAAACACACCGCCCGGGCAACGAAGGAGTGGCTTCGTAAGAAGAATTTCAAGGTCCTGGAGTGGCCTAGCCAGTCTCCAGATCTCAACCCCATAGAAAATCTTTGGAGGGAGTTGAAAGTCTGTGTTGCCCAGCGACAGCCCCAAAACATCACTGCTCTAGAGGAGATCTGCATGGAGGAATGGGCCAAAATGCCAGCAACAGTGTGTGAAAACCTTGTGAAGACTTACAGAAAACGTTTGACCTGTCTCATTGCCAACAAAGGGTATATAACAAAGTATTGAGAAACTTTTGTTATTGACCAAATACTTATTTTCCACCATAATTTTTTAATAAATTCATAAAAAATCCTACAATGTGATTTTCTGGATTTTTTTTCCTCATTTTGTCTGTCATAGTTGACGTGTACCTATGATGAAAATTACAGGCCTCTCTCGTCTTTTTAAGTGGGAGAACTTGCACAATTGGTGGCTGACTAAATACTTTTTTCCCCCCACTGTATCTCTGTGTGTGTGTGTGTGTGTGTGTGTGTGTGTCCCACGTTTATTTACTTTTGTTTTGGTTGACCTACAAACCCAGCAGAACATTTTTCTTTCTCTTCACCCCTCCCTCCTCTTCACCCCTCCCTCCCTCCCTCCCTCCCTCCCTCCCTCCCTCCCTCCCTCCCTCCCCTCCCTCCCTCCCTCCCTCCCTCCCTCCCTCCCTCCCTCCCTCTCCCCCTTCTACATATCTCCCTTTCACCTCCTCGGTCTATTCCCCCTCTCTCTGTCTCTCTTCAATTCAGACAGACTGTAGATGATATCACCGTGGGGACAGGGGGACTCCGATGTCACAAAGGCTAGTCAGAGTCCGACTGAATGGGAATGTTGTGATGTCACAATGAGTCAGGCATGTCACATTCTATTTCTATGGTCACAGTTGGGGCAACACTACGTTTTAGAAAGCGTTCGTTAAAACAGCATGACCTCATGCATCAGCATTCATATCTGCAAGGAACATTAGATGGAGGGAGGGAGCGAGCGAGAGAGTCCTTGTAATTTGTTGCAATACTGCATGACATAATTCATCATAAAATATTTGCTAGATACATTAGCTGTAGTGTCATATAACTTCCCTCTCCATGAGTAGAACAGTTGTATAAAGAGTTGGCTAACAACTGAAGCCAACAGTTGAAGTGTAATCCTATTTGACAGTAATAGCATATCGCAGTTCAGTGTGCATCAGTCCTAATGCTTTATGACACTACTGATAAATAAACCACCTCATATGTAATAAACCCTCATAACATATAGTAATTATGCCATACATCAAATGGTCATAATCATGTCAGCTACAGTTAGCTTGTTCTTATCTCACTTTATAACTGGCAGACCAGAATGCCAGCCTGCTTCTCTCTCTCTCTCTCGCTCTCCTCTCTCTCTCTTTCTCTCTCTCGCTCTCTCTCTCTCTCCTCTCATCCTCTCTCTCTCCTCTCTCTCTCTCTCTCGCTATATATATCTCTCTGTCTCTCTCCCTCTCGCCCTCTTTCTCCTCTCTCCTCTCTCTCCTCCTCTCCCTCTTCTCTCTCTCTCCTCCTCTCTCTCTTCCCCTCTCCTCTCGCCTCCTCTCTCCTCTCTCTCCACTCTCTCTTCTCTCTCTCTCTCTCTCTCTCCTCCCTCTCTCTCTCCCGTCCTCCACATTCCCTCTCGCTCTTCTCTCTCTCTCTGCCCTCGTCGTCTCTCACATCCCTCTCTCGTCTCTTAACTCGTCGTATGCCCTCTCGCTCGCTCTCTGACTCTCTCTCTCAGTCTCTCTCGACTCTCTCTCTCTCTCTCTCTCTCTCTCTATCTCTCTGTGTGACATCAGGCACTAAGAATGTGTGTTCTCTTACTCATCTGTGCACTAAGAATGTGTGTTCTGTCAGATGTGTTTCTAATGATTGATGGGACATGTTATGATTCCTGTGAAAACTGAAATGAGTTGTGTGTCTGAGTGTGTAATTGTCATTCTGGTGAAAGCCGTAATGACTGTGTCTGGGAAAGTAGTATGTGTTCACCCTGGTTCTCCTGCTTTTTCTCTCTCTCTCCCCTCTCTGTCTCTCTCTCTGTCTCCCTCTTTCCCCCCCTTCCCTTTTCACCCCCTCTCTCTCTTTCTCAATCTCCCTCCCGCTTTCCCTCTCTTGCTCTGTCGCGCTCTCCCTCTCTCTCTATGACATTACTGTCAGGCTTAGAGACATAGCTGTTTCTGTTGACTCTGCGCTTCACACACACACACTCCAGCTGTTTTATTGGATTGCAGGTGTCCTCTGTTTGCCCCACTTCTTTGACAAAGAGGGAGAGCGAGGGAGAGCAAGGGGGAGGGAGAAAGAGAGAGGGGAGAGGAAGGAGAGATATGGAAAGAGAGGGGGGAGAGGAAGAGAGATGGAGAGAGAAAGAGGGGAGAAGATGGAGAGTTGGAGAGGAGGATGGAGAGATAGAGAGAGAGAGAGAGAGAGAGAGATGTTGTTTCAGGAGGAAAGGGAAGAATAGAATAAAGAGGGATGGAGGAGGAAGGGTGTCCTTGGGGTGACAGAAGCGATCACCACATTTACATACGAGAGAGAGGGGATGGAGGGATGGTGAGGAGGGGGGGGGGGCTGGGAGGGAGAGTATGCGGGATGGTGAGGAGGGGGGGGGGGGCTGGGAGGGAGAGTATGAGGGATGGTGAGGAGGGGGGGCTGGGAGGGAGAGTATGAGGGATGGTGAGGAGGGGGGGGGGCTGGGAGGGAGAGTATGAGGGATGGTGAGGAGGGGGGGGCTGGGAGGGAGAGTGAGTATGAGGGATGGTGAGGAGGGGGGGCTGGAGGGAGAGTATGAGGGATGGTGAGGAGGGGGGGCTGGGAGGGAGAGTATGAGGGATGGTGAGGAGGGGGGGGGCTGGGAGGGAGAGTATGAGGGATGGTGAGGAGGGGGGGGGCTGGGAGGGAGAGTATGAGGGATGGTGAGGATGGGGGGCTGGGAGAGAGAGGACTGGGGAAAGATTCAACCAGTCAGCTGATTAATAGACATCAGGAATGTGTTGAACTCAAACTTTCATCAACTCTCTCGCATTTTCTTTCACACACACACGCGCACTCGCGCGCGCACACACACACACACACACACACATGTGTGAAGATGTTTGTTTTTGTCATGGCTTAAAGCATCAATACCTGGTAAACACACACACCCACACAGTAACCCACACGGTAACCACATTGCCCAGTTTTACAGACAGTCAGTGGTTCATGATTTAATATTTAATCAAACAAGGTTAAATATTCAGGAGTGTTTTTGTCCCTGCTCTGCACCTGTCTGGAGAAAGAAGGGAGGAGGGAGGGAGTGGAAGAGAGGAATGGATGGATGGATGGGAGGAGAGAGGGGAGGAGAGAGGGGAGGAGAGAGGGGAGGAGAGGGATGGATGGATGGATGGAAGGAGAGAGGGGAGGCGAGAGGGGAGGAGAGGGATGGATGTTTATTTTCCTCTTGGCTTCCGTTCCGTAGAACACTCCTTTTGAGTGAGTGAGTGAGACTTAAATCAATAAGATGTCAAATCCCATTGGAACGTAGAATGACATCATCATGAAGGGAAGAAAGGGGGATCTGTTGTTTCTGAGATATTAGAGACCTGTTGTTTCTGAGATATTAGAGACCTGTTGTTTCTGTGATATTAGACACCTGTTGTTTCTGTGAGAATAGAGACCTGTTGTTTCTGAGATATTACAGACCTGTTGTTTCTGTGAGATATTACAGACCTGTTGTTTCTGAGAGATATTACAGACCTGTTGTTTCTGAGATATTAGAGACCTGTTGTTTCTGAGATATTACAGACCTGTTGTTTCTGTGAGATATTAGAGACCTGTTGTTTCTGTGATATTACAGACCTGTTGTTTCTGTGAGATATTACAGACCTGTTGTTTCTGAGATATTAGAGACCTGTTGTTTCTGTGATATTAGAGACCTGTTGTTTCTGTGAGAATATAGACCTGTTGTTTCTGTGAGAATATAGACCTGTTGTTTCTGAGAGAGGGCTTTTAATCTAACAGAAGGGATATTGACCCTCTGCCCTCTTCACTCTCTCTCCCTCCTCTCTTTTGTTATTGACTTTTCCATGGAATGATAAACTACCCTGCTGCTTTTTGTGTGTGTCTACCCCTCTGTGCCAAATAAGTTTGTCAAGCAGGTTAGTGGAGAGTCCGTGAATCACTAAAGCTTTCCATGCCTCCACGGGATTGTGTGTGTGTGTGTGTGTGTGTGTGTGTGTGTGTGTGTGTGTGTGTGTGTGTGTGTGTGTGTGTGTGTGTGTGTGTGTGTGTGTGTGTGTGTGTGTGTGTGTGTGTGGAAAGGTTGCTATATGCTGATCATTCATCCCTGTCAATGGGGTCCTCTCTCTCTCTGTTACTGCTGCGGTCATTACTGTAGAACGAAGAGGTGGACCCATACACAGGGGAGAGGCTAGAGTCTCAGTAGGATAGCTGTAACGGATGGTTCTCCAAAGTCAGAGAGAGAGTCTCCTCTCATTCTTTTGTGTCTTTATTTATTTATTTATTTTATTTATTTATTTTATTTCACCTTTTTATTTAACCGGGGGGGGAGGAGACAAAGACGGGGGGGAGGAGACAAAGACGGGGGGGAGGAGACAAAGACGGGGGGGAGGAGACAAAGACGGGGGGGAGGAGACAAAGACGGGGGGGAGGAGACAAAGACGGGGGGGAGGAGACTGTCTGTTTTTTCTGACAGGGAATTATTTGTCAAATAAGGAGCTTTGAGAGACAAGACACACATCATGTATTTATTTTGTATTTATTTAACCTTTTATTTAAGCCAGTTGAGAACAAGTTCTCATTTACAACTGCGACAAAAGCAGTGCGATAAAAACAACAACAACAACAGAGTTACATATGGGGTAAACAAAAAACGTACAGTCAATAACACAATAGAAAATAGAAAATCTATATACAGTGTGTGCAAATGTAGTAAGTTATGGAGGTAAGGCAATAAATAGGCCATAGTGCAAAATAATTACAATTTAGTATTAACACTGGAGTGATAGATGTGCAAGAGATGATGTGCAAATAGAGATACTGGGGTGCAAATGAGCAAAATAAATAACAATGTAAATAACAACATGGGGATGAGGTAGTTGGGTGGGCTAATTACAGATGGGCTGTGTACAGGTGCAGTGATCGGTAAGCTGCTCTGACAACTGACGCTTAAAGTTAGTGAGGGAGATAAGTGTCTCCAGCTTCAGAGATTTTTGCAATTCGTTCCAGTCATTGGCAGCAGAGAACTGGAAGGAATGGCGGCCAAAGGAGGTGTTGGCTTTGGGGATGACCAGTGGGATATACAGTGGGGGAAAAAAGTATTTAGTCAGCCACCAATTGTGCAAGTTCTCCCACTTAAAAAGATGAGAGAGGCCTGTAATTTTCATCATAGGTACACGTCAACTATGACAGACAAAATGAGAAATAAAATTCCAGAAAATCACATAGTAGGATTTTTAATGAATTTATTGGCAAATTATGGTGGAAAATAAGTATTTGGTCAATAACAAAAGTTTCTCAATAATTGTTATATACCCTTTGTTGGCAATGACACAGGTCAAACGTTTTCTGAAAGTCTTCACAAGGTTTTCACACACTGTTGCTGGTATTTTGGCCCATTCCTCCATGCAGATCTCCTCTAGAGCAGTGATGTTTTGGGGCTGTCGCTGGGCAACACGGACTTTCAACTCCCTCCAAAGATTTTCTATGGGGTTGAGATCTGGAGACTGGCTAGGCCCCTCCAGGACCTTGAAATGCTTCTTACGAAGCCACTCCTTCGTTGCCCGGGCGGTGTGTTTGGGAACATTGTCATGCTGAAAGACCGAGCCACGTTTCATCTTCAATGCCCTTGCTGATGGAAGGAGGTTTTCACTCAAAATCTCACGATACATGGCCCCATTCATTCTTTCCTTTACACGGATCAGTCGTCCTGGTCCCTTTGCAGAAAAACAGCCCCAAAGCATGATGTTTCCACCCCCATGCTTCACAGTAGGTATGGTGCAACTCAGCATTCTTTGTCCTCCAAACACGACAAGTTGAGTTTTTACCAAAAAGTTATATTTTGGTTTCATCTGACCATATGGCATTCTCCCAATCCTCTTCTGGATCATCCAAATGCACTCTAGCAAACTTCAGACGGGCCTGGACATGTACTGGCTTAAGCAGGGGGACACGTCTGGCACTGCAGGATTTGATTCCCTGGCGGCGTAGTGTGTTACTGATGGTAGGCTTTGTTACTTTGGTCCCAGCTCTCTGCAGGTCATTCACTAGGTCCCCCCGTGTGGTTCTGGGATTTTTGCTCACCGTTCTTGTGATCATTTTGACACCATGGGGTGAGAACTTGCGTGGAGCCCCAGATCGAGGGAGATTATCAGTGGTCTTGTATGTCTTCCATTTCCTAATAATTGCTCCCACAGTTGATTTCTTCAAACCAAGCTGCTTACCTATTGCAGATTCAGTCTTCCCAGCCTGGTGCAGGTCTACAATTTTGTTTCTGGTGTCCTTTGACAGCTCTTTGGTCTTGGCCATAGTGGAGTTTGGAGTGTGACTGTTTGAGGTTGTGGACAGGTGTCTTTTATACTGATAACAAGTTCAAACAGGTGCCATTAATACAGGTAATGAGTGGAGGACAGAGGAGCCTCTTAAAGAAGAAGTTACAGGTCTGTTAGAGCCAGAAATCTTGCTTGTTTGTAGGTGACCAAATACTTATTTTCCACCATCATTTGCAAATAAATTCATTAAAAATCCTACAATGTGATTTTCTGGATTTTTTTTCCTCAATTTGTCTGTCATAGTTGACTTGTACCTATGATGAAAATTACAGGCCTCTCTCATCTTTTTAAGTGGGAGAACTTGCACAATTGGTGGCTGACTAAATACTTTTTTCCCCCACTGTACCTGCTGGAGCGCATACTACGGGTGGGTGTTGCTGTTGCTATGGTGACCAATGAGCTAAGATAAGGCAGGGATTTGCCTAGAAGTGATTTATAGATGACCTGGAGCCAGTGGGTTTGGCGGCGAATATGTAGTGAGGACCAGCCAACAAGAGCGTACAGGTCACAACGGTGGGTAGTATATGGGGCTTTGGTGACAAAACGGATGGCACTGTGATAGACTACATCCAATTTGCTGAGTTGAGTGTTGGAAGCTATTTTGTAAATGACATCGCCGAAGTCAAGGATCGGTAGGATAGTCAGTTTTACGAGGGCATGTTTAGCAGCATGAGTGAAGGAGGCTTTGTTGCGAAACAGGAAGCCAATTCTAGATTTAACTTTTGGATTGGAGATGCTTAATGTGAGTCTGGAAGGAGAGTTTACAGTCTAAACAGACACCTAGGTATTTGTAGTTGTCCACATATTCAAGTCAGACCCGCCGAGAGCAGTTGGAGGCCACAGAAGGAGTGTTGTATGGCATTGAAGCTCGTTTGGAGGTTTGTTAACACAGTGTCCAATGAAGGGCCAGATGTATACAAAATGGTGTCGTCTGCGTAGAGGTGGATCTGAGAGTCACCAGCAGCAAGAGCGACATCATTGATATACACAGAGAATAGAGTCGGCCCGAGAATTGAACCCTGTGGCACCCCCCATAGACTGCCAGAGGTCCAGACAACAGGCCCTCCGATTTGACACATTGAACTCTATCTGAAAAGTAGTTGGTGAACCAGGCGAGGCAGTCAGTTGAGAAACCAAGGCTATTTAGTCTGCCAATAAGAATGCAGTGATTGACAGAGTCGAAAGCCTTGGCCAGGTCGATGAAGACAGCTGCACAGTACTGTCTTTTATCAATTGCGGTTATTATATCATTTAGGACCTTGAGCGTGGCTGAGGTGCACCCATGACCAGCTCGGAAACCAGATTGCATAGCGGAGAAGGTACGATGGGATTCGAAGTGGTCGGTGATCTGTTTGTTAACTTGGCCTTCAAATACTTTCGAAAGGCAGGGTAGGATGGATATAGGTCTGTAACAGTTTGGATCTAGAGTGTCACCCCCTTTGAAGAGGGGGATGACCACGGCAGCTTTCCAATCTCTGGGGATCTCAGACGATACGAGAGGTTGAACAGGCTAGTAATTGTGGTTGCGACAATTTCGGAGGCTAATTTTAGAAAAGAAAGGGTCCAGATTGTCTAGTCCAGCTGATTTGTAGGGTTCCAGATTTTGCAGCTCTTTCAGGACATCAGCTGTCTGAATTTGGGTGAAGGAGAAGCGGGCGGGCCATGGGCAAGTTGCAGCGCAGGGTGCAGAGCTGGTGGCCGGGGTAGGGGTAGCCAGGTGGAAAGGATGGCCAGCCGTAGCAAAATGGTTATTGAAATTCTCGATTATCGTAGATTTATCGGTGGTGACAGTGTTTCCTAGCCTCAGTGCAGTGGGTAGCTGGGAGGAGGTGCTTTTATTCTCCATGGACTTTACAGTGTCCCACATTTTTTTGGAGTTAGTGCTACAGGTTGAAAAAGCTAGCCTTTGCTTTCCTAACTGATTGTGTATATTGGTTCCTGACTTCCCTGAAAAGTTGCATATCGCGGGGGCTGTTCGATGCTAATGCAGTACGCCACAGGATGTTTTTGTGCTGGTCAAGGGCAGTCAAGTCTGGGGTGAACCAGGGGCTTTATCTGTTCTTAGTTCTGGATTTTTTGAATGGGGCATGCTTATTTAAGATGGAGAGGAAAGCACTTTTGAAGAACATCCAGGCATCCTCTACTGACGGAATGAGGTCAATATCCATCCAGGATACCAGGGCCAGGTCAATTAGGAAGGCCTGCTCGCTGAAGTGTTTTAGGGAGCGTTTGACAGTGATGAGGGGTGGTTTGACCGCGGACCCATTACGGACGCAGGCAATGAGGCAGTGATATCTATGAGGGTGCCCATGTTTACGGATTTAGGGTTGTACCTGGTAGGTTCCTGGATAATTTGTGTGAGATTGAGGGCATCTAGTTTAGATTGTAGGACGGCCGGGGTGTTAAGCATATTCCAGTTTAGGTCACCAAGCAGTACGAACTCTGAGGATAGATGGGGGGCAAGCAATTCACATATGGTGTCCATGGCACAACTGTGGGCTGAGGGGGGTCTGTAGCAAGCGGAAACAGTGAGAGACTTATTTCTGTTTGGCCACAGACCTGGATAGTATGATCGAGCTCTGCAGGCTATCTCTACAGTAGATTGCAACTCCGCCCCCTTTGGCAGTTCTATCTAGACGGAAAATGTTATAGTTCGGGATGGAAATTTCTGAATTTTTGGTGGCCTTCCTAAGCCAGGATTCAGACACTGCTAGAACATCAGGGTTGGCAGAGTGTGCTAACGCAGTGAATAACTCAAACTTGGGGAGGAGGCTGCTGATGTTAACATGCAAGAAACCAAGGATTTTACGGTTACAAAAGTAAACAAATGATAGCGCCTGGGGAGTAGGAGTGATACTGGGGGCTACAGGGCCTGGGTTAACCTCTACATCACCAGAGGAACAGAGGAGGAATAGAATAAGGATACGGCTAAAGGCTTTAAGAACTGGTCTTCTAGTGTGTTGGGTACAGAGAATAAACAGGGCCGATTTCCGGGCATTGTAGAATAGATTCAGGGCATTATGTACAGACAAGGATATGGAAGGATATGAGGACAGTGCAGGTACACCTAAGCGTTGGGTAACGATGAAAGCGAGAGCATCACTGGAGGCACCGATTGAGCTGGTCTCCGCGTGTATGGGGGGTGGAACAAAGAAGCTATCTGAGGCAGGTTGAGCGGGACTGGGGGCTTTACAGTGAAATATTACAATAACAACTAACCCAAACAGCAATAGGCTAGGCATATTGACATGGGAGAGAGGCATAACGCAATCCCAGGTGTTATTCGAGAGGGCTAAGACAACAACTGGTAATGGCGACGAAAGTTTGGGCTGAGGCTAAACAGATAAACAGGATGGGGTACCGTGTAAAGGAACATAAGGTCCAGTGAACAGCAATAGGTAAGTCCGGGAGCAGTTCGTAGGCTGCTACAGCACAGGCGAGCAGGAGGCACGGCTGTTGATTGTGCATGCTAGCGGGCCGGGGCTAGCAGATGGATCATCGTGGTCGTCGCAACGGGAAGCCTGTTGAAACCACATCAGACGATTACGTCGGCAGACCAGTCGTGATGGATCGGCGGGGCTCCGTGTCGACACTAGGAGGTCCCGTCTTGTTGACAGAGAGGCGGATAGCCGGGAGATGGGCCTGGCTCGAGGCTAGCTCAAGGCTAACTGGTGCTAGCTTTGGGACAAGTGGTGATTAGCCAACAACAACAGCCATTCGGTTGCAGCTAGCTAGTTGTGATGATCCGGTGTTAAGGTCCAGTGATTCAGTGATTCCGGCAGAAAATCCTAAATGCTCTGGGTCGATAGCACGCTGTGCAGACTGTCCGATAATTGTCCAGGCTAGAGCTGGCTGGTAGGTAGTGCAGGCCTCGGACAGTGGTGAAGACCGCTAACGGTGGCTAATAGCAAGTAGCTAGTTAGCTGGCTAGCTGGCTAGTTTCAGCCGTGGGTTCTTGATAAAAAAGTATGAAGAAATAATAGAATCCGTTCCACATTGGGTGAGGCGGGTTGCAGGAAAGTAAATTTAGTTAAGGATGGAAAGTGAGAGAGAAATATATACGAAAAAGACAAAAAAAACAAGAAAACTGCCTATTTACACAACATAATACACGACCGCACTGCTATGCCATCTTAGATATAGCCGTTACCTCAAATTCTCTCCCCTTCTCCCCCGTCGCTCAGCTCTCGTCCGGGCCGCCCTCCGAAGCGCTCTGTTGGGGGAGGGATTCAGGAAAGCTCCAGTCTTCACGGCCTACTGTCACCTGGAATGCTCTCTCACACAGGTAAGATACAGGGAGGGTGGGTGTGTGGTAATGAGTGATTGTGCTTTCCCTGGCTTCTTTTTTTATTTATTTTATTTTATTTAACCTTTTATTTAACTAGGCAAGTCAGTTAAGAACAAATTCTTATTTACAATGACTGCCTACACCGGCCAAACCCGGACGACGCTGGGCCAATTGTGCGCCGCCCTATGGGACTCCCAATCACGGCCGGTTGTGATACGGCCTGGAATCGAACCAGGGGGTCTGTAGTGACGCCTCAAGCACTGAGATGCAGTGCCTTAGACTGCTGCGCCACTCGGGAGCCCATGTTCAGCAGAAAATAGAACATGATGAAACACACTCCTGATGTTCCTCTTTCTGGCCTGTCATCATTAGTATGCGTAGTTTCGTGCTTAGACCCATATGTCACTACTGAACTGTTTTATTTATCACACACACATACAAACACACACACATACAAACACACACACACATTGCTATCTCTGAGTGGATTTATATCTCTTTGGGGTGAAAGGAGAAAGTGCGCAACAGAAATGGAGGGGGAGAGAGAAGAATAAGGGAGGGAAGAGACAGGGACAAAGAGGTGAAGAGAGAGTGAGAGATACAGAGAGAGGAAGGGATGGAGGGACAAACAGATGGGAGGAGAGACCCTAGAGACGTCATTCATCACAGCAACATGAGGAGCTCCATAACACAATGAGTGTGTGTGTCCTCCTCCTCTTCACACACACTCTCTCTCGCTCTCTGTCTGTCTCTCATATATACAATAACTCCTATATGGACACAGATTAAGGGAGAGATTGGAAACAAGTGGTTGACACACATTCTGAAATGTGAGAATGTGTTTATTGTTAGTTCTGTTTATTTTTAATCAGAGAGAGAGAGAGAGAGAGAGAGAGAGAGACCATGGAAATGCTGGTTGTCGGTAGTGACATGTGGTTGTTTACAGCCTGGCGTCATGACGACAGCTGTTAATCATCATGTTAAACAATGAAAGAGCAGAAAGTGGACGAGATATAGGAGGACATTGGTGAGGGGAGAAAGGAGGATAGGAGGAAGTTGGTGAGGGGATATAGGAGGAAGTTG
>LR778291.1:31018785-31066427 GCA_902810595.1 Coregonus sp. 'balchen'
TTGACGTCGCCTGAAGGTTGACTTTATGGTAATAAGAGCCCCGGGGTGGACACTTCAATGTGGGACTCTTGGATGGATGCGTTTGGTAAATATAAAACGCTTGTTTCTTCTATACTTGTATCCATCTCTGTTTTTGCTGCATTCTAGTGCTTTGTGGATGCTGTTGCATTCCATGCATACGGACGCTGACAACCAGGATTATAACCACCGCTATTGATCCACATCCTGCAGATAACGGTCAGATGTTTCCTTTGCTTGCTATTGACGATGCTGACCAAGGATATCTGGATGATGAATAGCATTTAAGCTTTTTGTCACGTCTCTTGTGAGACGTGAAGAGGGGGAATGTAAAACTTTATCTTCTGATAAAGTTTTCCCTATTTTGCCAAATTGCAGCATTTAAGCTTTATGTCACGTCTCTTGTGAGACGTGAAGAGGGGGAATCAAAACTTTATCTTCTGATAAAGTTTTCCCTATTTTGCCAATTACACTGTTAGCTTGTGTCACGTCTTAAGTTTTCCTTCTTTACTGTTACTTGGTCACGTCTCTGGGGAGACGTGAAGAGAGGGATTTGTCGTGGTAAATATATTATGTTATAGCTTGGTCTGACTAAAATCTTGTGCATAACCCATCTTGTGTTGGGGCCTTTGGACTTAATACAATGCACAAAGACTTCTATCTTGTCGGCCTTATCAGCAGGTGGCTATGGACAACACCCACGCCATAGGTCTCTCAAGTTCTCCCAAACTCACGAGTTATTGCTCTGAGGACATACACACACCCCCCCCACACACACACACATACACACACACACACACATCATCATTGTTAAACATACACACATACACACACACACATACACACATACACACACACACACACACACACATACACACACATACACACACACACATACACACACACACACACATACACACACACATACACACACACATACACACACACACACACACATACACACACATACACACACATACACACACATCATCATTGTTAAGCACACACACACAAAAAACCCCTTCTGTCAGGCTGAACATCTGAAGACAGAGAACCCGACTTAGAGCCAATGCAATGGAGATGACCTCGACCAACTCATCAGGACCAATCGGAAGATCGGAACTACTAGAATCAACCTACTTTATTTTATTGTATAAAATGTCAGCACACAATGTTTTGGGGCGCGCTCTCAGATATCTCCCTACGAGGTTGACGAACGGGTCCGTGCACGCTATTTACAGATATCTTTACCTCTGAATAAACTGCCTTATATTATACAATCATCCACCTTGTCCAAAAGTCTCTACTTGGTCTCCGTTCTCCAGTAAACTTGTGATCATCAACACTTAACCGGCCAATATGAAGACTTCTTTGCCCTGCTGGTTGTGTACAATGTTAATGTACATCATTACTATATCATCAACATCAAGTGACACAGGCGGTAAGTACGTTTGCTAGCTAGTGCTAATGTGGATTTTGCGGTTGTAACGTTACTTTCTTAAACTTTCTTATACACAGCATCTATAGAATGGAAAAGGGCGCGGTTTCCCAAAAGCATCGGATAGGATCCTATGGCTCTAACGATAAACTTAACCTTAAGATACTTCTTGGAAACATGGGCCAAATCAAAAGTTTATTTGTCGTGTACACAGATTTGCAGGTGTAACATTTTGATGTCATGGATGGTCAGTTGTTGCACCCATAGCTCTGTCTATTAACTTGAGAGTGGTTACATTTCTTCAGTCCCCTCCTTCAGTTTCTTACCGAAACAGGAAACAGGAAATAGGCTTCGTTATTGTTTCAACAGCTGATTGCCGCTTTTAACAAATGTCTGCAGGTAACCGTTCAGGAGAGCTATTAAAGGCCCAGTGCAGTCCAAAATGTGATTTTCCTGTGTTTGATTTCCACACTATGAGGTTGGAATAATACTGTGAAATTGTGTAAATGATGATAATGCCCTTTTAGTGTAAGAGCTGGTTGAAAAGACTGACTGAAATTTCAGCCTGTTTTGGTGGGATGGAGTTTTGTGATTCCATGGGGACATCACCTTGCGGTAAATTAGTTAATAGACCAATAAGAAAGAGTTCCAAACCTCTCTGCCAATAACAGCTAGTTTTCAGTTTTCCCCTCCCCACTCAGACCACACCCAGACAGTCCTGGATACATTCTTGCTTGAGAAATTGCTCTTTGCTAAGATTCTATTTTTTAAAAACTTTGTTTTCAATTCAAATGGTCAAAATCACAGTAAGGTACTTAATTGTTACCCAGAAATGATTTGATAACGAGCTAAAAACGGCTGCATTGGACCTTTAACACGTGGCTCCTGAGGTACCCTTGTATAAAGCTCTCACTAAAGAGAGATCAGCTGTCTGTGGGAAATGCAGCCTTTTCCGTATCTGTGATTGATTCAAACACCCCCGATCAACTAATCGATAAACCGATTATTCTAACTGATCCCTACTATTAATGAGATGGTTTTAGTGTGGGAGTCACTGTCAACCTGCTCAACATTATATCTTGCTTAGTCTAATGCTAGTCAGTGTTCATTGACCATTTCCTGGTTCAAACTGCCTTAGCTGTTGTGGGAGTCAATGTCAACCTGCTCATCATTCAGTAGGCCTGTATCTTGCTTTGTCTCAAAGTATATCACTCTGTAATCTGTTTCTTCTCAGGGACAGTTCAGGTTGCTGGTTCTGCTGAGCCCATTGTGGCCTTAGTTGGTGACGACGTCATCCTGCCTTGCACCCTGAGACCCACCGTTAGCGCTGTGTATCAAACAGTAGAATGGCAGAGACCTGACCTAAAACCAAAAGAGGTGCATCTTTACAGAGATGAGAAGGACGACCTTGTACTCCAGAATCCATCATTCGGGGGAAGGACGTCACTGTTTAAAGAAGAACTAGAGGAAGGCAACGCTAGTTTAAAGCTGACCAGAGTGCAACTCTCTGATGCTGGAAACTACACCTGTTACGTTCCACTGTTGGACCACCAGAAAACCACCATTCAACTCATTGTTGGTGAGTCAACACACCTGCTGACCACCCAATCCCCCTTAAGAGACAGATCACATGAAATCAAGGGTGAGTTCAATGTCAAGTCCATTGCCTGATGAGTATTAGTTAGATAGATTGGTTAGCCTACATGCTAACCTTAATAGTGTGATAACCCCAGCTAATTCAATGTACAATGCTGTGAGTCATTGGAAGTTACTTTTTGAATTTTAAGGTCCATAAGTATTAGCAAACCCTTGTTATATTTAAGCAATAAGTCACGAGGGGGTGTGTCATATGGCCAATATACCACGGCTAAGGTCTGTTCTTATGCACGACGCATCCTGGATATAGCCATTAGCCGTGGGATATTGGCCATATACCACAAACCCTGAGTTGCCTTATTGCTATTATAAACTGGTTACCAACGTAATTATTTTATTGTCATACCTGTGGTATAACATTATAAACAAGGTGGTTTGAGGCCTGAATGCTGATTGGCTGAGAGCCGTGGTATATCTCTGTATCTCTATAGGTGCAGCGTCTCGACCAGTAATCTCCATTGAAGGAATCAAAGGTGATGAGGTGGTCCTGCGCTGTGAGGCTGAAGGCTGCTACCCAGAGCCTGTCATGGAGTGGTGTGACGTTCATGGACGTGTCCTCCCTGCTGCTGGACCTCCAGAGACATCCAGAGACCGTGAAGGCTGCTACACTGTGACAAGCCATGTCATCGTCCCGAAAACGGACAACAACACGTTCACCTGTCGGGTTCAACAGCCGGAGATCAAACACATGAAGGAGAGACGGGTTCATATTCCAGGTGAGGGTCTGTTTTGGATATTTGAAAGAAGGCACTATCGGTAAAAAATGTCCTGTTGTTTAAGTCATTTCATGTATAATACAGACTGACCATCAGATAAAGGACATCAGTCATCCTCACCACTGCTCTCTCCCTCCCCTCAGACTGACCATCAGATACAGGTCATCAGTCAGCCTCACCACTGCTCTCTCCCTCCCCTCAGGACTGACCATCAGATACAGGTCATCAGTCAGCCTCACCACTGCTCTCTCCCTCCCCTCAGACTGACCATCAGATGCAGGTCATCAGTCAGCCTCACCACTGCTCTCTCCCTCCCCTCAGACTGACCATCAGGTCATCAGTCAGCCTCACCACTGCTCTCTCCCTCCCCTCAGACTGACCATCAGATACAGGTCATCAGTCAGCCTCACCGCTGCTCTCTCCCTCCCCTCAGACGACCATCAGATACAGGTCATCAGTCAGCCTCACCACTGCTCTCTCCCTCCCCTCAGACTGACCATCAGATGCAGGTCATCAGTTCAGTAAAAATAAAAGCTAATTATTATTCTCACTTAGCTGTGCCTCACAAATAATACAACAAATGATCTATTACCAGTGTGATCATATAACACATTTATAAAAATATAATTTCTAAGTGGTCTGAGAAGAACAAGATTGGCAGGGAAATCCAAGCATAGCCAATATGCAGTGATAATGTATTGGACTTATAGCCTACTGTACAAACCTCGTTGCTACAAAACAGTTTTTAATTGGTTAATGTTGCTTATGTTTTTTCAGTCATGTTTAAAAGAGAATCTGAGGGGTAGATCTCGGCCTGCTTTTTCACTCAAAGTGATCTTGACTCAGAAAAGGTTGGTGACCACTGGTCTACATGGTCAAGAGGTTGAACAGAGGACTTGACTACATAGTAGATTTCACCAGTCCAGGGATGTGAAACACATACTTAGTTGACTGTGTTCATGTGACGTGTTAGACGGTTCTGTTCTAGTCCTGTCTCTCATCCATTTAAACAGGAACCTTGGACGTCAGTAATGCAGAACCCTTAATGAAGAAGAACAAGGAGACGACGAAGAATGAGGAAGATGAGGCCGGTGAACTCAGTCTGTCAGAGGTTTAAAAGATTGTAAAAGATGTGAAATGATCTAATTTATAATAATAGTGTTATATGCCATTTAGCAGACATGTATGGACGGTCCCAGGAATCAAACCCACTATCCTGGAGTTACATGCGCTACCAAGGACCATGCTTGCCTATGACTATATAGAACTATGCATCGCTATATTTACATGTTAGTCATTTAGCAGAAGCTCATATCCAGAGCGACTAGGGTTAAGTGCCTTGCTCAAGGTCACCAACAGATTTTTCACCTAGGTTGCTCAGGGATTGGAACCAGCAACCTTTTGGTTACTGGCCCCATGCGCTTAACCACTAGTCTGCCTACCTCTCCATATATAGCACTATGTCGTCAGCATTTGTTGTTGCATCCGCCATCTTTGGTGTTGCTTAGGTAGTCAGTAATATGTGCCGATGTATTCATTTATTTGACAGGGACAATGCACTTTACTAGTAAAAGCACCAGTTATTGCGTACAGAAGCAATCAAAGCCTGGCTGAGTTGGAAAGAGGGAGACTGTTTTGAATTGCCGGGGTCGCGGCAGAGGTCACGCGTAGGGAGTTGCTGAAGGGATATTCTGATCAGGGTCTTCTCAGGTGCTAAGATTTGTCTCTGGGGTCACGATGACCTCTCACTGTGCCAAAGAGGGGCATTGTAACTTCCCTGCCAAAATCACCAGGTGCTCCTCTATCCTGTAACTTTGCCTTAAAGATAGACTAGCCTGTAATCTGCAGTTGGGTTGAGTTGGTGAGGGTTAGTGTTTCTCAATCTTGGTCCTGGGGACCCAAAGGGGTGCACAGTTTTGTTTTGGGAAACAATGGAACAGTATCTAACATATGGAAACCACATGTTTGACTCAGTTCCATTGATTCCATTTCAGCCATTACAATGAGCCTGTCCTCCTATAGCTCCTCCCACCAGCCTCCATTGACTGGGTTAGAGAGTAATGATTTTGGACCTTTCGGAGGAGACGTGAGACGTGAGGACAACGGGTCTGTAGTGTTTGAGTTCCCATGAAGAGATGGTTTATACACTGCCTAGAGTCTCTGTCACTGCAACGGATTTCCGGAGAAGTCGTTTTGAAAATCAGCGTGAAAAAGAGCGCCACCAACTGGTGGGGGTGATAGAGGTGCCGGTTTAGATACAGTGCCTTCGGAAAGTATTCACACCCCTTCCCTTTTTCCACATTTTGTTACATTACAGCCTTATTCTAAAATGGATTAAATAAATAAAAATCCTCATCAATCTACACACAATACCCCATATTGACGAAGCGAAAACAGGTTTTTAGAATCTTTAGCAAATGTATTAAAAATAAAAACTGAAATACCTTATTTACATAAGTATTCAGACCCAGATCTGGGGAAGGGTACCAAAAAATGTCTGCAGCATTGAAGGTCCCCAAGAACACAGTGGCCTCCATCATTCTTAAATGGAAGAAGTTTGGAACCACCAAGACTCTTCCTAGATCTGGCTGCCAAGCCAAACTGAGCAATCTGGGAGAAGGGCCTTGGTCAGGGAGGTGACCAAGAACCCGATGGTCACACTGACAGAGCGCCAGAGTTTCTCTGTGGAGATGGGAGAACCTTCCAGAAGGACAACCATCTCTGCTGGACTCCACCAATCAGGCCTTTATGGTAGAGTGGCCAGACGGAAGCCACTTCTCAGTAAAAGGCACATGACGACCCGCTTGGAGTTTTCCAAAAGGCACCTAAAGGACTCAGACCATGAGAAACAAGATTCTCTGGTCTGATGAAACCAAGATGTAACTCTTTGGCCTGAATGCCAAGCGTCACGTCTGGTGGAAACCAGGCACCATCCTAACGGTGAAGCATGGTGGTGGCAGCATCATGCTGTGGAGATGTTTTTCAGCGACTGGGAGACTAGTCAGGATCGAGGGAAAGATGAACAGAGCAAAGTACACAGAGATCCTTGATGAAAACCTGCTCCAGAGCGCTCAGGACCTCTGACGGGCAAAGGTTCACCTACCAACAGGACAACGACCCTACACACACAGCCAAGACAACGCAGGATTGGCTTCAGGACAAGTCTCTGAATGTCCTTGAGTGGCCCAGTCAGAGCCCGGACCTGAACCTGATTGAACATCTCTGGAGAGACCTGAAAATAGCTGTACAGCGACGGTCCCCATCCAACCTGACAGAGCTTGAGAGGTTCTGCAGAGAAGAATGGGAGAAACTTCCCAAATACAGGTGTGCCAAGCTTGTAGCGTCATACCCAAGAAGACTCGAGGCTGTAATCGCTGTCATTTTTTTAAATGTTTAGTACATTTGCTAACATTTTGTGTGTGGATTGATAATGTTGAAAAAAAACGATTTAATCAATTTTAGAATAAGGCTGTAACGTAACAAAATGTGGAAAAAGTCAAGGGGTCTGAATACATATATTTAAGTTAGATTTTATTTACTCTGTTATGCTGTATGCACTGACATGCATGATTGTTGATGTTCAGGGAATTAAAGTGGATAATGCGCATCACCACAGCAGCTTTAACTCAGACAGCAGTGTGTAGCTTACTGTAGCTGCTGGTAAAGTCACCACAGCAGCTTTAACTCAGACAGCAGTGTGTAGCTTACTGTAGCTGCTGGTAAAGTCACCACAGAAGCTTTAACTCAGACAGCAGTGTGTAGCTTACTGTAGCTGCTGGTAAAGTCACCACAGCAGCTTTAACTCAGACGGCAGTGTGTAGCTTACTGTAGCTGCTGGTAAAGTCACCACAGCAGCTTTAACTCAGACAGCAGTGTGTAGCTTACTGTAGCTGCTGGTAAAGTCACCACAGCAGCTTTAACTCAGACAGCAGTGTGTAGCTTACTGTAGCTGCTGGTAAAGTCACCACAGCAGCTTTAACTCAGACGGCAGTGTGTAGCTTACTGTAGCTGCTGGTAAAGTCACCACAGCAGCTTTAACTCAGACAGCAGTGTGTAGCTTAACTGTAGCTGCTGGTAAAGTCACCACAGCAGCTTTAATTCAGACAGCAGTGTGGTAGCTTACTGTAGCTGCTGGTAAAGTCACCACAGCAGCTTTAACTCAGACAGCAGTGTGTAGCTTACTGTAGCTGCTGGTAAAGTCACCACAGCAGCTTTAACTCAGACAGCAGTGTGTAGCTGCTGGTAAAGTCACCACAGCAGCTTTAACTCAGACAGCAGTGTGTAGCTTACTGTAGCTGCTGGTAAAGTCACCACAGCAGCTTTAACTCAGACAGCAGTGTGTAGCTTACTGTAGCTGCTGGTAAAGTCACCACAGCAGCTTTAACTCAGACAGCAGTGTGTAGCTTACTGTAGCTGCTGGTAAAGTCACCACAGCAGCTTTAACTCAGACAGCAGTGTGTAGCGTACTGTAGCTGCTGGTAAAGTCATTCAAAGCTTCTAATTTATCACTCAGGATGGAACTTTCCAGTGCTACTATTTTTGACATGTAATATTATTGAAACAAAATCAGAACACTCCATGTATTTTCTTCCATTTATATTTCCAGTGGTGTAAAGTACTTCGGTAAAAATAATTTAAAGTACTACTTAAGTACTACTTTACTATTTATATTTTAGACTACTTTTACTTCACCACATTCCTAAAGAAAATAATGTACTTTTTACTCCATACATTTTGACTGCCACACACAAGTACGCATTACATTAATACTTTTACTTTTGATACTTCAGTATATTTAAAACCAAATACTTTCAGACATTTACTGAAGTAGTATTTTACTGGGTCACTTTTACTTGAGTCATTTTCTATTAATGTATCTTTTACTTTTACTCAAGAATGACGTTTGGATACTTTTTCCACCACTTTATTTCTTTACTCCTTATTTATTTCTTAATTGCGCGAGTGGCATCGTTTTATAAATTCAGTTACAGCCGGAGTTTAAGCTGCACAACAATAGTTAACAGCTCCTTTTTGTGAAGGTCAGAAACCGAATCGCATATTTTGCAGTCAGCCTTTCTAGCTGTTCTTGATTATGGTGGTACTGTTTTATCAAAGTGCAGCTTCCTCTACTCTTAAATCGCAAGGTACCAAACCCGTTCACAGGGCTGGTTAACTCTGGAGACTCCTTTGGTGTCTAGAGAATTAGCTAAATCAGCCTTTGGTTTCCTTGCGCCTTGCGTTTGGAATGATCTACAATGTGCTTTAACGTTTGAGGAATTGCTGTTTCTGGGGTATTTGACCTTGTTACTGAATAATGTATTTTGTATTAATTTTTTATGATTGTGTTTTGTTTTTCATGTATTGTAGTGTATAATTACGTTTATTTTAATGTGTATATGAATGTGTAGTTTGGTGGTATACGGGGCTCCCCTGGAAAAGAGACCTGTCTCAGCACTGACTTCCTGTCAAAATAAAGAATGTGAAAGAAACTTTAATTTGGCTCCATGGTTTGTTTACTGTTACTGTTGCTTTTTGAGCTCCAGTCATCGATTATCTGCAGATAAATTATCACAACATTCTCTGAAGATGGTATTCCTCAGTGCAGGAACTATATATAGAGAGGAGAGCGCCTCATTCTGGTCCACGCTCATTTTTTCAGTGCGTAAATGTATTTTTTTTGCAGGCCATCTAATAATTCGGTAAGGTAAAAATGTATTTGAGCTCTTATCAGGAGTCGACTGTAAATCATCACCTCCCAAAATAGTCAAACAATATCATGAATGAGTAGAATTAGGTGAAATTGGATGAGAAATACTATTGGACAGATGGAAACACATGTATCAGACGCCGAGACAAGACAGAAACACTCAATATGTGGTCTCAAGACCAGACTCCATTGCTTCATCCTAATGTAAGCTGAATGCATTGGATACAAAACAAACACTGTCATATTACAAAGGAAAACATGTCCAATTTAATTATATGCACGCATATCAAACAGGAATATACATTAAATGTATTTCTCCTTGCAGGGGATTAGACAGTTGAACTGCAGCCTGCCCAAGCCTCAAAACCAGAACCGTGGGGAGAAATCAGCACCAAGGCACTTTTATTTATTTATTTTTATTTTTGTCATTTAGCAGACGCTCTTATCCAGAGCGACTTAGAGGAGCAATTAGGGTTAAGTGCCTTGGTCAAGGGCACATTGACAGATTTTTCACCTAGTCAGGTTGGGGATTAGAACCAGCGACCTTTCGGTTACTGGCACAACGCTCTTAACCACTAAGCTACCTGCCGTCCCGGCAGACGCTCTTATCCAGAGCGACTTACAAATTTGTTCATTCACCTTATGATAGCCAGTGGGACAACCACTTTACAATTATTATTATTTTGTATTATTTTTTTGTGGTATTATTTTTGTATTATTTTTTTTTTTTAAATGTAGAGTTTGTTTTATATATATATTGTTGTTTTTTATTTTATGTTTTTATTATTATTATTATTATTATTTTTATATATATATTTTTTTTTTGGGGGGGGGTAGAAGGATTACTTTTATACTATCCCATGTATAATAATAATATAATATATATATATAATATGAACACTTATTGGTTTCCTGTATCTGTGCATGAATCATTAGAACACAGTCCATTGAACAAAATAAGTCATCCCCAAGTGAGGGACATCAAGAAGACGAACCTCCAACACTCAAAAGCTTGTTCGGTACATGAAGGCTCATGACAGTCACGTCTGTTTGTTCCAGACCCTTACTGAACACTTAATTAAAGACAAGGCAGAGGACAAAGTCTACTTCTGGGGAAACCCTGACAATAGAGGTACTGCTCCTCCTCTCCTTGACAGACGCAGGATGGAGGCTGTTTACTTCTATCCAATCCCGTCTGACCAACGCTCTACAACCAGCGGCTCATCCGCTTCCAGTGGCAGTTTTGAATCCAACGATAGACTGGGCCGACAGGGTAAGAAGAAACGACTACCGGAGGCAGAGGGGACCGTTGTCGTATCGGGTGAATGGTGGCAATCATTGCTGATAAACAAAGGAGTCCGCTAATACTGAACTTGGATCATAAGGTTTATTCATATCACAAGCTTCAGCATAAGTGACAGATGTCATGACATCCGGAGAGCGACGCCTCAGAATGGCCGCTCTGCCTTCTTCTTCGTTTAACCCCTACTTATAAACAATGCAAAAAGATGGGCTCCCTCTTCTGGCCAATCACCAGTCTCCCCTGTCTTCAACACACTTCCTGTCTGTTGTATGTGGCGTTACACTAAAACATTCCCTCTTGATACTAAAATTAACGTCCTCTCTGGTTCCACTTAAAACATTAACAACGTCATAATCTCAATACACGACATTTCCCCCCTTCGAGACGAACTAAAAGTCTCGAAAACAAACAGACTAGGATTATGACAAGTAACAATTTATCTTATTGAGTATCTTTAACATTAAACCAAAAACATTCTCCTCTAGAGTGTATATACCTTTCTATGAAATATGAATAACTGTTTATGAAGTGTGAATGCATTACTATGAAATATGAACAAATCTTTATGAAGTGTGAGAGCGAAAAACTGTCCGGCAACCTTCGTTCCAAATCCATCCATCAATCAAGACAGTAAAATTCTCTCACGGTCCCTCTGCCCCAGGCAACCACCTCGGTACTCCAGATAAACTCATAAACAATGTAAATGCATTTGAAACTATGATGCAATTAAATACACATGTAAGCCCCTGCAAACAAAATCCTATCCAAAAAATATCCACTATAAGGCTGGTCAACCCATTGGACCCTACAGTGGACCTCTCCCTGCCTAGACTCCCTGTCCCTAAGCATTCACGAAATAAACAAAAACATCTAAGATCCTCACATGTATTCAATAACATCAAATATCCTTCTACAAAAATTAATACGTAAGAGTATGACACAAATTATGTATTACACATGCAAATATGTCTATATTTCATTGCAGACACTGGAATGTAGTCCACTACACTTCATCTCCCCGTAGTCTCGACTTCCAATGGACTGTTGATGATGGAATCGGCCACACCCTCCTTGTTTCATCTCCTCCAGTCATATTGTCCTTTCATATTGTCCCTTCATATTGTCCTTGTTTGAGTATTTCAATCTCCACATGTTCCCCCAAATGCTTCTGGAAGAAAAGAAAAAAACAAACAGTATCTTTAACAAAGGCAACACTTTCAAATTGACCATCAATATCAACTAAGAATATAAAAATGATATATAAATGATGCATGAATCACATTAATGATAGAATAATGAACTAGGATAATTATTCATTCATACACTTCCCCCCTTTGATTCATAAAATCATACCAAAATCACCCCAATATTGATTTTTTTTTTGAAAAATGATCAAATAATCAAAAAGGATATTTATCATCCAGTCCCTCTTGTCCATCTTCATCCAGATCAGGAACAGTCAACAACGGCATCTGAGTGTTGTCTCCAGGCATCACTCTCCAACCTATCTCAATATCATAGCTTTCTCAAAGGTCAGTAACAAATTACAAACATCACACACAGTGCTATCAAAGCTGCCATTAAATGTAACCCATCACTGCCCCTACTGGCCTACCTGATCTTGCAACCAAGACTTCGCTGACCATCCAGCTCCCTCCGATCTCCCAAACGCATCCCCTATATTCTTCAATGCATATATAACCCTAGTGATAATATCTGAACTACCTGGACTCAAAGTATAACTAATATTATCAATATGATCTTCCCAAATGTTACACCATACCATGGAAAAAGTCCCCCCTTCTCCCTTAGATGTATACTTCAATGATAGGCTTGAAGACTATGACATGTAGCCATGCCTCTTTTCATCCAATTTCAAACCTAGCTTCAGATTTCTGTGTCCGGTGCTACCCCTCTTTTAATGGTAAAAGCCTCATATGGAAGCTTCAACGTTGACATGTAACAACATCCTATCCATCCATAGGGTAAGAATATATATGCTTTATCACCACAAACCCTCAAAATATCTCTAAAATTCCCAATAGTTACATTGTCAGGCAAAAGCTAATCTTTTAACCATCAAAGTCCTGCTTTTCTTACTAACTGGTACATAAAAAGTTACATTATATTTGTCATCTCTAATCTTATGTTCATGCTTATCCAAAGTCATCATATAACATCACAATCTGATATTCCCATAAACATACCCCTTACCTCATATGTTTTATTAGAACCAAACAACTTTTAGCCCTCAATGGTTTCACCTCAACTGCTTCAGGGTTTGCTGTTACCTGATTTTTCTTCCCATCTAACAAATGCACACAAGTTAATTCACTTAACCCAATAACACCTAAACCTAGGCTTAAACAAATGTTTTGACAACGACATTATTTTATCTGTTACTGATTGTTGCTGATACCACAGTCATGACAACGCATAAGATTGACACATACTTGATAGAGGTCGAGCGACCGTCTCTAACATGTTTGGTGCTGGAATTCTCAACAGACCTGGACCCTCAAGATTCCTCACTGATCTTACAGAATGAGTTAACCGCTGGAACCAAAGATTCCTACCTCTAATTTTCACAACAGAAGAATCAAACCCATCCATTTAGTTTCTCTCTTCCCTAACGAGCGGTACTGATCAGATACCTCTTCTTGTCTGTCATTAAAATCAAAGACCTCATCCTGTACCTCCATGATAAATCTATATTCTCTCTACTACTATCTGTTCTCCTATTTTAACCATATTCGTACTATCATTGACAGCACTCTCCATCCGTAACATAAACCCCTGAGTCCTTCTTGCTACCCCCTTTAATTTCAGAAAAGTTGTTGTCGGTGTCATACTTCCTACATTTGCTATTGCCATCGTATCATTAATCCCTTTCAAAGTTACCATTAAAGTAGTTGATTTAGTTGATGTATTAACACCCTTAACTACTTCTGGTGGGAAAGCTACCGATATCCTCGGTGTATTATCTACTGTTGGAGTGACTACTGTAACATATTCTTCCTGAACTCCTTTGGTGACTGTGGAAACTTCAACAGACTTAAAATCTTCCATTATAAGCATCACTTTATGAATTACATAGCCTTTTAACCAATAATTCTTAACCGGAACAAATTTTAATGCTTGCACTAGATAAGTACACATATATTCTCCCTGATCTTTCTCTGTAACATTATGCAAAATGAATGAACAGTCACTCATAACCCTCTTCCACTTCATATCGTAGTACAAACTATACCTCCTTTGACTAGGTGCAACAGCTTCTACATCTGGTCCTGATAACAATACTTCTTCTCCATAATTATCTCTCCATGTGGGAGGAACGTCCCCATCCTAACCCTAATAAGTATTTTTCCTCTAAAATTGGTGCTGAAGCCATTGGCTCCCTTATAATCAAATGCGATATATTTATGGCTTTAATAACTATCAATGTTGAAAGAGTTAAATTGCTTCTCACTGTTGTTTTAATAGACTGACGTGTTAATGTCCTTATTGTTACTTCATCCATTTTCCCCAAAGCTTTGAACTCTTTGCTTGTACTTCCATCTATCACCACTAGTGTCAAATGACGTAAATGTAACTTACATTTACTCTCTCTTCCTACTCTAAACCCTGACTTTCAAACTTTTGATTATAAAAAATACACCAACAATTACCTTGATCTTCCTGCTGGGGATTGTAAATATAGATACTCAATCACCCTCAATCTTCTCTTATTATTCAGCAACGCATACTTTCTCAATGCATCTGCTCCTAACAGATCTAAATTCTACCATATCTATCTTCCCACTAAACTCTAAAATGTCCTTCACCACTGTTCTCTCTCTCTTACTACTAACTTTGAAACTTAGCTTACTGTCTTAGAGTTCCTTCAACCTAGTTCTCCTAACTTTTTAATCTAATCTTTTCTCCTAACCTTTAAAAACCTTTTCCACTGATTTATTCACAAAATCCCTTTACCACCAATTTTTTAGGATATGTGATTGGGAAAGTCCCCACCTGCTTCTGACTTCTTTACACACAGACTTGGCAAACGACTAAACACCTTTTAGCCTAGCCTGAAATCCCTTGGTGTAAGAATGTAACCCAGAATAACAGTCACCCCATTTAACTTTATTTTTCAGACAGATTGTCTAATAGGCAGTCTAATAGATTATCATCCTTCCTATGATATTATCTTTTTAAGCCAATATGATTCCCAAAAACCCTACTTTTTAACATCTTCTACCAGACACCAGTTTAGTGTACATCTTATTGTACAATTCAATTTAAACAATGCATCTCTTCCCAACACTGCAATAACAGTATCTTCTAATATTAGTATGTCTATTTTAATTTCTCCTTGATTTTTTATAGCATAGCTCAATTGGTTCCCTAAGAGTAATTAACTGTTTTACTACCTCAAATCCCTATCCTAATTAGTTAATTTTACATAGTGAGATGTTTAACCTCTTTAAGCTGAACACAGATACGTTTTTCCACTATTCACCATCACTTCTCATAGTCCTGTTTTTACTTCAATTGTTAGATATTTTCTTCCTAATTGGTGCTATCAGCTGACACCCCCCTTCGTATCTTCTAGGCACTCTAGAATCCTTAGGGTTCACCTGGAGAACAGGTGATCTTGACTGGCCCCTGTATCTTCCTTAAAAATGTTCTCTGTTGTTTCCTCCTGACTTGTTGCAGTCACAGGTAAAGTGACCAACCTGTCCACAATTATAACAGTCTTCTGAAAGTTGCTGGAAGTGTAGCTGAAATCTTCCTCCTCCTTCTAAGCCTTCTCGTCCTCTTCCTCTCCAATTCTGTGTCTGTCCAGAAACTGGCTGTGGGTAGGAAACACCTGGTACCCCCCTTGGCTGGTACAATTGCATTTGATATTGTTCAGTTGACGCTGTAGCAGTGATTGTTGACTTGGTTCACTCTGATTCTTCATAACCAAAGCTTCTCTTCTCCACCAGTTGTATGATTGAGTTTTCTGAGAGTTTATTGATCCTGTTCTTTCTTGCTGTTGACATATCAGGATTCTTCAAAAGCTTATATTCTAAGTTCTGTCCTCAAAATATCATCTTCCATCATCTTCTTCTATTTCTTCAGCTGCTTGGCCTCAATGTATTCTTCTTCTCCTCCAATTCTTGGGATTATTTTCTCAGCAGTTTTTCTTCCACTGTATCTTCATCCTCATCTTTCCGAACCTCATTCTTCTCTTAGTTTCCAGACATCTCATTTTCTTCCTTCTGGAGTTCTGGATTCATCTTTCTTGTCATTTCTGCTTGTCCTCTATCTATTATTCATCTTCATCTCTGATGCAACAATCACCCTGCTGGAGGATCACTGGAAGCTGAGGATAAGCATCCCTAAGCTCTACTTCCTTCTCATAAGGTGGGTGTCTTACCGCTGAATCCGTATGTGAGAAAGGTATACTGACTTCTGAGCTTAGTTTTTCTGTCGCCTTCTCTATACCGTTGTTTATCTTATCGCTGGAATCTTTTATCAGTTTTTGTTTGAGAATGAAGGGCAACTTTTGTTTCATTTGCCGGACAACCCAGCAATACTTTAGTTAAAGGGTTACCATTTTGCACTATATCAACCGGTGTAATCACTTTCATAGCCTTGCTGTACTTTCTCCCCATTATAACAACCCTTTTATATTCCTTTATCGTGAATTATTTTATTTTAGACTATATAGCCTATGGCTTCCCCCCTTTAATTATTAATATAACCTAACAACCCCAATTATTTTTTTTCTTTTTTTTTTTTCCAAAATCAAATCAACTAAAATATGAATATTAAAAAATTCAATTAAATGTTTTATTCAAAAACCATTTCTAATTAAAATAAAAAATCAATTAAAAAATCAATTAAAAATTATGAATAATTTAAAACCAATTTTTTATTTCTATATCCTAACTTACCCATTTATCAATTAGTGGTGGCTATCTTACCACAACCCATCAAATGCAAGTAGTCAACTTCAGACCACAATACCCATAAACAAAGCCTGTAACCCTACCATTACTCCAATTCCCATAAACCACCTTGCTCTATAGGCACCTAATTATCTTAAATTTACAGAATAATGTCAGTCCTTGATTCCCAACACAACTGCAATTAACCCAAGTGATGCACATAGCCTCCAAAATGCAATTTTTAATGAAATAGTATTTGCCAAGCCTATGTGAAATTGTCATAACATCAAATATTTTGTAACCAGACCAGTCTCAAACCCTTGACTCGATCCTTTGTCGCGTCACGTCTTGTCACGTCAGCACTTCCTGTATCTCCTCTCTCTCTCCTCTCGCTTATCGTTCCTCTCATATGACAAAAGAACAGAGACACAGGAAAAGATTTTAGTAGTTAATGCAATCACTGAGTTATCTCAACCATATTCAACATTCCCCCACTCATATTCGCTCTAAGACTAAACTCAGGAAAAAATAGATCGCTCAAAAACATTTTTATTTACTTTTTATTTATTTTAATCCGTCATTTAATTTAATTAATTATACTCCGTCAACATATATTTAATGTATAAATTCACTACATCTCAACAAATAGTTTCATGTTCAAACACCAGCCGCTTTAAAACGATAAGATTCGTGTTAAAATCTCTCCTCTTTGTTCCCTCGTCTGTGTCTCTCTGTCTCCTCCTGCGACACAGATGTGTTGTTTAGTAAAATCCCACGCATGCGCGATACATTCAAAAATACTTTTTCACCGTGGAAGGGAGATTCTTAGATCTCTCCCCAACCCAAATAGACGGTTAACAGTCCTGCTGTACCTCCGTTTCCCCTCATAGTCAACCAACATTTAACAGCGCTCACAAAACCTAGAACCGAAATTCTACAGACAAACATAATTTAAGAGGCTTTATTCCCATCGCAGTGGACCTCTACGGTCACATGTTAGCATGCAGCATATTAGCATTTAGCCTTAGCATTTAGCCTTAGCCTGTATGCACCATGTAGCATAAAAACAATGCACCTGACATTGCGTCTTTAATTACTTTTTCCTTTGTCCTAACTTTAGGCTGCCGTGAGTTCTGGATATTTTTATATGAGCGGTCCCCCCCAAGCAGATATCCCGTCAGACAGAAGATGGGCAAGCAACCCCCACTAAATCTACAACCAAACCCCAGTCTAAGACTGACCTGAAACCCATAACGCGTTACCAGGATTTTATGGCCCACCATGCGGTCGCCTCGTTGAGGGCTTATCAAATCCTGCAATGTCCTAACTTGTATACGTATCTACCTTACTTTATTCTGCCAATATCTGCCTTCAATTGCTGTACAATTTTAGAATAATTATTACCAGACTCCTAGTCAACAGCAATAACGCCACACGAGGCACGGTCGTATGGTACATTTCTCCAGTGTACAATCACATAGCATCCAACCTAACAAGCTCCAAAGCGGTAAGAAAAACTCACCCTTGTCTGGCCATGGCTTCAAAGCGAGTTAGCCTGGCGGCTGAATGAAACAAAGGGGAGATGCAGACCAGCCCCACGTTGGGCGCCATTTGTCGTATCGGGTGAATGGTGGCAATCATTGCTGATAAACAAAGGAGTCCGCACATACTGAACTTGGATCATAAGGTTTATTCATATCACAAGCTTCAGCATAAGTGACAGATGTCATGACATCCGGAGAGCGACGCCTCAGAATGGCCGCTCTGCCTTCTTCTTCGTTTAACCCCTACTTATAAACAATGCAAAAAGATGGGCTCCCTCTTCTGGCCAATCACCAGTCTCCCCTGTCTACAACACACTTCCTGTCTGTTGTTTGTGGCGTTACACTAAAACATTCCCTCTTGATACTAAAATTAACGTCCTCTCTGGTTCCACTTAAAACATTAACAACGTCATAATCTCAATACACGACACCGTTCAGACGGTCCCAGAACCCACGGGACTGAGTGTCTTTCATTTATCAAGCAAGATATTGAGCCCTGTCCATGTCTCCGTGCTTAATAAAGGGTTATCTTTTGTGCCTACAACTCAGATTTCGATGTTAAGGGAGACATGTTAGTTTTTTAGAAACATCAGTTTAAGGGAATACTTTAGCTCCCCAAATCGTGATATTTCATCTGAACATTTAGCTTGCTCACCTGCACATACTCCGACTCCTTTTAGAAGTAATAGTTATTTTGTACCGCCAGCCAATCGCAATCACTCTATTGAAACATATTGCAGACTCGTTGAAAAAGATGGTGTTCATCTCCTGAAGAACAAACATGAGTACATATCTTTCCATAATTTACCTAAGGATAAAAACAAGCTTTGCTTGATTTACAATCAGATACGTCAGTCCTTACCCGCCCTGCTAATACGGGTGGGTCGGATGTATTCATGGATAGGACAGTTTATGTAAATGATCATAGTCAACTGCTTGACAACACCTTCTACAAGAAACGGAGAAGTGACCCCTACTGCCCAATTTCAGAACACTATCTTTACTGTCCTGGATGGGTATTTAAGTTATTTGCCGAAATTACACAAGAATGTTACAAAACCTCCAGGGCGTCCTATTGTAGCGGGCATTGATGCAGTAACGGCCCCTTTATCGACTTTTGCTGACTTTTTTATTAGACCAGTCGCATAACAGCTCCCCTCCTTTGTAAAGGACACCAGCAGTATGATCTCTATTATTGAATCTCTTGATCCTCTCCCTGAGAATACTTTGTTAGTTACTTTTGATGTTGAGTCGTTATACACAAATGTTCCTCACGACGGCGGTATTGAAGCCATGGGACATTTTCTTCTGCAACGTGATTCTAATGAACTACCTTCCAGTGCATGTACAGTCGTGGTAAAACGTTTTGAGAATGACACAAGTATTGGTCTTCACAAAGTTCGCTGCTTCAGTGTTATGAGATATTTTTGTCAGATGTTACTATAATAATAATAATAATAATAATAATAATAATAAATAATAATATGCCATTTAGCAGACGCTTTTATCCAAAGCGACTTACAGTCGTGCGTGCATACATTTTTGTGTATGGGTGGTCCCGGGGATCGAACCCACTACCATGGCGTTACAAGCGCCGTGCTCTACCAGCTGAGCTACAGAGGACCACTATGGTATACTGAAGTATAATTACAAGCATTCCATAAGTGTCAAAGGCTTTTATTGACAATTGACAAATATTTGCATTGATGGCAGCCCATTCTTGCATAATCAATGCTTGGAGTTTGTCAGAATATGTGGGTTTTTGTTTGTCCACCTGCCTCTTGAGGATCGACCACAAGTTCTCAATGGGATTAAGGTCTGGGGAGTTTCCTGGCCATGGACCCAAAATGTCGATGTTTTGTTCCCCGAGCCACTTAGTTATCACTTTTGCCTTATGGCAAGGTGCTCCATCATGCTGGAAAAGGCATTGGTCGTCACCAAACTGTTCTTGGATGGTTGGGAGAAGTTGCTCTCGGAGGATGTGTTGGTACCATTCTTTATTCATGGCTGTGTTCTTAGGCAAAATTGTGAGTGAGCCCACTCCCTTGGCTGAGAAGCAACCCCACACATGAATGGTCTCAGGATGCTTTACTGTTGGCATGACACAGGACTGATGGTAGCGCTCACCTTGTCTTCTCCGGACGCCCCAGACAATCGGAAAGGGGATTCATCAGAAAAAAATTACTTTACCCGAGTCCTCAGCAGTCCAATCCCTGTACCTTTTGCAGAATATCAGTCTCTCCCTGGTGTTTTTCCTGGAGAGAAGTGGCTTCCTCGCTGCCCTTCTTGACACCAGGCCATCCTCCAAAACTCTTTGCCTCACTGTGCGTGCAGATGCACTCACACCTGCCTGTTGCCATTCCTCAGCAAGCTCTGCACTGGTGGTGCCCCGATCCCGCAGCTGAATCAACTTTAGGAGACGGTCCTGGCGCTTGCTGGACTTTCTTGGGCGCCCTGACGCCTTCTTCACAACAATTGAACCTCGCTCCTTGATGTTCTTGATGATCCGATAAATGGAGTATTTAGGTGCAATCTTACTAGCAGCAATATCCTTGCCTGTGAAGCCCTTTTTGTGCAAAGCAATGATGACGGCACATGCTTCCTTGCAGGTAACCATGGTTTCAAGCACCACCCTCCTTTTAAAGCTTCCAGTCTGTTATTCTGACTCAATCAGCATGACAGAGTGATCTCCAGCCTTCTCCTCGTCAACACTCTCACCTGTGTTAACGAGAGAATCACTGACATGATGGCAGCTGGTCCTTTTGTGGCAGGGCTGAAATACAGGGGAAATGTTTCTTTGGGATTAAGTTCATTTTCATGGCAAAGTGGGACTTTGCAATTCATTGCATTTCATCTGATCACTCTTCATAACATTCTGGAGTATATTCAAATTGCCATCATCAAAACTGAGGCAGCAGACTTTGTGAAAATTAGTATTTGTGTCATTCTCAAAACTTTTGACCACGACTGTATTAGTGTGATAGCCTCCCCGGCGAAGGATACATCGACACGGCCTTCAAAATCAACCAAATGAAGGCACCTTAGAAGGCATGACAACTACACAACTAATCTTCTCCTTTCCCCCTTCTGATAACCAGGTGGCGAATCGCATCTCTGCATGTCTGGCAGACATATCAGTATGGATGACGGATCACCACCTCAAGCTGAACCCTGGCAAGACGGAGCTGCTCTTCCTCCCGGGGAAGGACTGCCCGTTCCATGATCTCGCCATCACGGTTGACAACTCCGTTGTGTCCTCCTCCCAGAGTGCGAAGAGCCTTGGCGTGACCCTGGACAACACCCTGTCGTTCTCCGCTAACATCAAGGCGGTGACCCGATCCTGCAGGTTCATGCTCTACAACATTCGGAGAGTACGACCCTGCCTTACACAGGAAGCGGCACAGGTCCTAATCCAGGCACTTGTCATCTCCCGTCTGGATTACTGCAACTCGCTGTTGGCTGGCCTCCCTTCCTGTGCCATTAAACCCCTACAACTCATCCAGAATGCCGCAGCCCGTCTGGTGTTCAACCTTCCCAAGTTCTCTCACGTCACCCCCCCTCCTCCGCACACTCCACTGGCTTCCAGTTGAAGCTCGCATCCGTTACAAGACCATGGTGCTTGCCTATGGAGCAGTGAGGGGAACGGCACCTCCGTACCTTCGGGCTCTGATCAGTCCCTACACCCAAACGAGGGCATTGCGTTCATCCACCTCTGGCCTGCTGGCTCCCCTTCCTCTGCGGAAGCATAGTTCCCGCTCAGCCCAGTCAAAACTGTTCGCTGCTCTGGCACCCCAATGGTGGAACAAGCTCCCTCACGACGCCAGGACAGCGGAGTCACTCACCACCTTCCGGAGACATTTGAAACCCCACCTCTTTAAGGAATACCTGGGATAGGATAAAGTAATCCTCCCACTGGCTATAGGGTGAATGCACCAATTTGTAAGTCGCTCTGGATAAGAGCGTCTGCTAAATGACGTAAATGTGCCCTTGAGCAAGGCACTTAACCCTAATTGCTCCTGTAAGTCGCTCTGGATAAGAGCGTCTGCTAAATGACTAAAATGTAATGTAAATGCATGAAACATGACCATTAGAGGTGCACTTACCCAACATGACCATTAGAGGTGCACTTACACAACATGACCACTAGAGGTGCACTTACCCAACATGACCACTAGAGGGTAGCAAACATCAACAGAGGTGTCTGCTTTCTCCACCACACAGTGAACACAGTAAACAACGTTTCAGGTCTTTGGATATGGAGTCTCTCCCTACTGAAGTGCAGTTGGAGTATATTAACTACAGAGTCAGAGCATTTATCCCAAGACCAATGCAGTGTGATCACTGTAAATCTTTTGGTCATGTAGCAAGTGTTTGCAGAAGGGAGAATCCGAGATGTCCAAGTTGTGGAAAGGATCATATTATGTGTTATAAAAGTGATGAATATGTGACATGTTGCAATTGCACTGGGAACCATGAAGCCACGTCTTCCGAATGCCCCACAAGGGTGAAAGAGAATGAGGTGGCCTAAGTCAGGGTTGTCCAGAGCATTTCAGATGAAGCAGCTGAAGAGGGTGAAGTCCTTCCTGCCTCCAAGGCATGCCTCAAAGTGCCGAGGTTTTTTAAATAATAAATGAGGAGCTTAGAAATTGTAATTTAATATTTGCTAATGTTGGGTCAACTATTAGTATTTGAACTCTCTCTCTCTCTCAAATGGAGCTGGTGCGTCCAGAGAGCTGGCGGTCAACTCTCCACAAGAAGCAGCAGCAGTGGATTGACCGGACGCTGTTTACCAGGAGCTGCCTACAGAGCTCACAGTTCGTCCACTGTCCTTGCCCTGGTGGGGTGAAGACCAGAAGAGGGTGAAGTCCTTCCTGCCTCCAAGACCAGAAGAGGGTGATGTCCTTCCTGCCTCCAAGACCAGAAGAGGGTGATGTCCTTCCTGCCTCCAAGACCAGAAGAGGGTGATGTCCTTCCTGCCTCCAAGACCAGAAGAGGGTGATGTCCTTCCTGCCTCCAAGACCAGAAGAGGGTGATGTCCCTTCCTGCCTCCAAGACCTGAAGAGGGTGATGTCCCTTCCTGCCTCCAAGACCAGAAGAGGGTGATGTCCTTCCTGCCTCCAAGGCCTGCCTCAGAAAGTGCTGGTGTGAGTTTTTGCATAATAATGAGAAGCTTAGCTTATATATTCATCTTTCTTGATCTATCATGCCTCAGGATTCCACTGGGTAAACATTATCTAACTAAATTATGAACTTTTCTGTGATGATATCTGGGAGAAGATGAGTCCTGTCTGGTATAATTAGTGGTCAAGACTGGACCAGGAGGGTTGGGTTGGATAAACTCCTCTGTATGTGGCACAGATGTGACTATTTAGCATGTCTAACAATCAATCATCCCTATTGGCTGTGGGCTCCCCATTCTAAAGTAGAACCATCATTTTACTTGCAAATAATATTGTCCAGAAATGACCTCATTGGACAGAAACGGGCACTCCTCCCCACACTCATGAGTAAACGCATATAATGTTTCCCTGAAACAAAGGATTTCTGTATTTTCATGAAATAAGACATTGATTCATAGATTATCATACAAGCCAACATTCAAGGCAACACTTGATGTAAACAATTAGCAAATAAATGTCCACACCTTTAAATCCCAACTAGAAGGGTAATTTTACATGAAGTAAAATTGTGTGACCTGCTTCAGTTTTTGAAAATTGTTATGGTAGTTGAAGAAGTTAAAAATGTTTTACTTTAGCAAATCAGTCACTTTAAATATTCTACATGAAGGTAGGGTAGCCTGGGGAACATAGTAACACAGGGTCAGTTGTAACCGCTAAATAACTCCAATTAGAAACCACTTAAAGCTCTTGTCTCTACATGCCCAAGAGGTTTTGTTTAAATCCATTAATTACTTTTAGTTTTATGGACAAAAAAAGTGATTTGAGGCCCTAAAGTAAATATACTTGCCGCCTCTCTTTTTTTAAAATTATTGACCTGTGTAACATTCACCTACTGGGTCAATTGTAACATTTAACTTAAATAATATTTTCATAATAATCAAAATTCTAAAAGTGTTACTTTGTTCCCCCAGTCTCCCCTACTCTTACTGAGGAAAGGCCTCCTCAACTGGAGAATCTACAGCTGCTGAGGGGTTAATCAGCCCAGTGCTGCTCTGACCACAGTGTTGTTAGGAAGCACATTTTCTAACACTACATACACAGCCTTGTCAACTCTAACTGTGAACTACTTCTATTACTGGAAAATAAACTCAGCCGTGGTCAGACCACAGAATACACCAAGCTAAACAACACCAGTAAATGAAACATCCATTATATGCCATCTTCTGGTTTCCAGTAGTGTGTTAGAGGCTAAATCAGACATGGAAAGTTGATTGACATTTGATTGCTTCCTCCATTTCATTCAGTTGTAAACATCTTCCTCCATTTCATTCAGTTGTATTCATCTTCCTCCATTTCATTCATTTTTGTACACATCTTCCCCATTTCATTCATTTTTGTTTTTCATCTTCCCCCCATTTCATTCAGTTGAAAACTTTTTTCCTTTTCCCCATTTCATTCAGTTTTAAAAAAAATTTCCTCCATTTCTTTCATTTGAAAACCCTCTTTCCCATTTCATTCAGTTTTTAAAAATCTTCCTCCATTTCATTAGTTGTAAAAAAATCTTCCTCCTTTTCCCATTCATTTGGTAAACATTCTTCCTCCATTTCATTAAGTTTTTAAAACTCTTCCCCCCTTTTCATTCAGTTGTAAAACATCTTCCTCCTTTTCATTCATTTTATTCACCCTTCCTCCTTTTCTTTTCAGTTTTTACAAAAATCTTCCCCCATTTTCATTTTTAAACATTTTCCCTCCTTTTTCTTTCAGTTTTTAAACCCTTTTCCTCCTTTCATTCAGTTTTTTTAAACATTTTCCTCCATTTCATTCATTTGAAAACATCTTCCTCCATTTCATTCAGTTTAAACTTTTCCCCCTTTTCCCTTCGTTGAAAAATCTTCCTCCATTTCATTCAGTTGTAAACCTTCCCCCCATTTCTTTTCATTTGTATTCATTTTCCCTTTCCATTTTTTCCCTTTGGTTTTAATCTTCCCCCCAATTTCTTTCATTTGAAAACTTTCCCTTTCCATTTCTTCATTTGTAAACATTTTCCCTTTCCATTTAATTCAGTTGTATTCATCTTTTTCCTCATTTAATTCAGTTGAATTCATCTTCCCCCCTTTCTTCAGTTGTAAACATTTCCTCCTTTTCTTTCATTTGGGATACTTTCCCCCCTTTCATTTCAGTTGTAAACTCTTCCCCCAAATTTCATTCAGTTTTTAAACATTTTTTCCCTTTTCCCCATTAATTCATTTTTTAAAACATTCCTTCCCTCCATTTCATTCAGGGGGAAACATTTTTCCCTCCCATTTCATTCATTGGAAAACCTTTTTCCCCCATTTCATTCATTTGGAAAACATTTCCTCCATTTCATTCAGTTGTAAACATCTTCCTCCATGTCATTCAGTTGTAAACATCTTCCTCCATTTCATTCAGTTGTATTCATCTTCCTCCATTTCATTCAGTTGTATTCATCTTCCTCCATTTCATTCAGTTGTATTCATCTTCCTTCATTTCATTCAGTTGTAAACATATCTGTAATTAATGTGAGGCCTTTATGAAACGTCATACTAAATATTTTGACTTGCTGGTCAATTATATCCTTCATCAGATATTTAATACAGGTCTTTATAAACCAGTTACTGATCATTAGTTACATATTTTTGCGTGGCTTCATCTAAAGTGAGGGCTATTTATACTTTATAAAAATGTTATAAATGTTTAATTTCTCACATAAAGATGAACATGCGATTGGTATACATTGCATGAGTACCTGATGCTCATTAGGGTCTCAAAATGGCGCCTAGAACATAGAATTGGTTAAACAATAAGCAGCACACAACATAGAAGATGTTGAAGAATATATTAGTGTTTTATTCCAAAACAGTCCCACTGTGTGATGTGTAACTTCTGACCCACTCTATGCTGACATACTCTACGTTTTTCTACCAAAACCAAAAGTGTGGATGCAGTCACTTTTTAGAGCGGTCTAATCTCGTTTACCCCCAAAATGTTGTGTGATTAAAGTTCTGGGTCCATACGCGTTAGAAACTGGGAGTTCCGGTTAGCAAAGTCTCCACCCTCGCCAAGGGAAACTCTCAGCCAACCCACCCCATCCATAGACCGCCGATGAGTTAAGGAAACAAATCTGAATACATTTTTTTCGCTCATTACATTTAATTAGTCACTACCTTTTAGAGGCCCAGTAAAGTTTCAAGATGTTTAATTAGTTACTACCTTTAAAGGCCCAGTAAAGTTTCTGCCAAACAAAGCCACGTGTGAAAATAGTTAAAAGACTGAAGGGCAGGAAGCTTTAAAAAAGGTAACCCGGGAAAAAATTTCTACCCGGGAAAATTTCATACATGTAACTTTTCCCCTTACCGGGAAACATACATGAAAACCATTTCTCCCGGGAAAAATCATACTTTTAAAATTTCCCCCTGGAAATCATACATGAAAAACATTTCAAACCTCAATCAGTAATGAAGGAAAAAAAGGGGAGGGGGAGGAGAGGAAAATAAAGGGGGAAAGGGGGGGAAAGGAGAAAGAGAAAAAAAGGGAGGGAGAAAAGGGGGGAAAGGGGAGAAGGAGGGGTTTTTCCCTGAAACTTCGGTAACTTAAATCCCCTACCCAATAAAAAACCTTTTAAACTTCAGGCCATTCCAGGGAAAACTTTTTTAAAATTTCCGGCCTATTCCATGAAAAACGGCGGTAAACCGGCCTTTTCCCAATGGAAATTTCCGGAAACCCTTAAAGGCCTTTTCCATGAAAACTGCTTTTTAACTTGGGGCCTATTCCAGGGAAAATTTTTGAAAATTGGGCCCTATTCCAGGGAAAACTGCTGAAACTTAAAACCCTTTAGTTTCCATGGAAACTTCTGTAAACTTCAGGCCTTTCCAGGGGAAAATTCCTGAAAATTTCCCAGCCCTTTTATTCCAGAAATTGCTGAAAACTTCAGGCCTTTCCATGGAAACTTCTGAAACTTAGGCCTATTCCAGGGAAAATTTAAATGTACTTTCGGGCCTTTTCCAGGGAAAAACTTCTTAATTCAGGCCTATTCCAGGGAAATTTTTGGAATTTTCGGGCCCCTTATTCCATTTCACTGCTGAAATTTCCCACCCAAATTCCTTTGTGAAAAACTTTTCCTAAACTTTTCAAACTGTAAAGGAGAAGCCGTTTTTTTTTTCTCCATAAAAAGGCCTCAAAAGTAAATAGACCATTTAGTTTTATTTTATTAAAGTTTATTCATAAAATTTACAAGAAAACCTTTAAAACCTGTTTGTTTGGAGGGCAGAATAAATGAAATGTTGTTTTAATTGTCAACTGACTGCTTAAGTAAGTAAGTCTTGTCCAAGCCAGAACGGCCCAAAGTTCAAGAACCTATCTCTTGTTTCTGTAGCGTGAGGCAGCTGGATGTACAAGTACTGGACAGGAAGCTAATCTGTTAGAGGGCCTTACACCCAATCCATCTCCTTCAAGCAGACGCATCAGGTCCCATTTTATAGAGTCTTTGGTATGACTCAAACAGGGATCAAACCCCCAACACCTTATCAGGGTGGACACTACCCACAAGGCCACTAGTTGGCAACTGACTGCTTGCAAGTCAGATAATTATGCCAAACAAACAAGTACAGGTTGATCTGGTAACTTGTATAAATAAAACGAAAAGGAAGCTGACTGCTTGTAGCAGGCTACTGTAGGCCAGGTGCTCTGTTTCCTTTAAACACACCTTCTCCCAGATCTCATGATAGAATAGTTCATCATTCAGTAAGATACTGTTTACCCAGTGGCCTGTTTACCACCTGAGGCATCCTTAGATCATGAGAAAGGAAGAAGAACTCAGGGTACAGAGAGCGTTCACTCCTTCTGCATTAAACTACCAGATCAAGGTTAATCTGGGGCATTTTATAATCAGTTGGCCAGGCAACTGTCAGGAGAAGGAAGGGTGGGAACATTCAAAATGATTTGTCCTCCTAAGATTTTGTTTTATGAAATGAAGTTCAAACAAAGTCAATGTGTTAAAAGGTTGACTTTGGGCAAAAAATGCAAAAGAACAGCTTTAAACTGTATAACTGATCAATGCACCATCATACCCGGTCATTTAATGGATCAATTAGATATTTGGCTTCAGAAGTTCAATTCCTGACTGATCTCTACCGCTTCCGTCCAAAAACAAATCCCCAAATCACCCCATTTCATTAAAACACTTATCAAGGAAAAGTCAAGACATGACATTCCCAATGGCAGAGTTAGGGCCCATGAAAATGTTGAATTAACATGAAGTAAATTAAAATGTCTGTGGTCGTTCTTGTTAAAAGGCCCAGAGGCCTGATCACCATACAGTCCCATGGAATAGGCCTTCAGTAGGTGAGTCACATTTTATTTGTTACAGCAGTTTCCATGTAAGCATACAGAGGAGTTTATGCAAATCAACCCTATCTGTCTTGACATCTGAAGGAGGAGTCTCTGAAAACCTATTTAAAGCAGCCTGTCTTGTCTCAGCTCAGCAGTCTCCAGTCTACCAACTGGTCTCTGTAACTTCATCTTTGTCTCTGTGGTGTCCAGTCTTCAGGTGATGATGGAGGTATTGAATCATCTCTCTACTCTCCTCCTCCTCTCTCTCCTTCCTCCTTCTCTCTCTCATGTAGTGGGGAAGTTCAGTGATGTTCCAGAGTGCAGTGATTTCTTCCTGGATCGGACAACTCCAAATCTCCCGGATATTTTGGTTGGTGGGACAGTCAAGGACCAGAACCGCTACAAACCGATTTGCCAGAAGTACAAGAACAGCTACAGGTTTGCAACTCTCTACGACACGATCAACAAGATCCCTGTGTTCTCAGCCTACACCTTCACTGGTCCTCCTACGGGCAAAAGACCAGATCATCAACCCTGGATGATCGAGCCCCAGGTAGGCTTAATGTTTTGTCATATAACATAACTTATATTTGTTAACTGTCTGTGATATATAGCAGTAATGTTAACAGAATATAGAACTACCACTATAGAGGGTATAGAGACTTGATCAACATTCACAAGGCCGCAGGGCCAGACGGATTACCAGGACGTGTACTCCGAGCATGTGCTGACCAACTGGCAAGTGTCTTCACTGACATTTTCAACATGTCCCTGACTGAGTCTGTAATACCAACATGTTTCAAGCAGACCACCATAGTCCCCGTGCCCAAGAACGCTAAGATAACCTGCCTAAATGACTACCGACCCGTGGCACTGACGTCTGTAGCCATGAAGTGCTTTGAAAGACTGGTCATGGCTCACATCAACAGCATAATCCCAGAAACCCTAGACCCACTCCAATTTGCATACCGCCCCAACAGATCCACAGATGATGCAATCTCTATCGCACTCCACACTGCCCTTTCCCACCTGGACAAGAGGAACACCTACGTGAGAATGCTATTCATTGACTACAGCTCAGCATTCAACACCATAGTGCCCTCAAAGCTCATCACTAAGCTAAGGATCCTGGGAATAAACACCTCCCTCTGCAACTGGATCCTGGACTTCCTGACGGGCCGCCCCCAGGTGGTAAGGGTAGGTAACAACACATCTGCCACACTGATCCTCAACACGGGGGCCCCTCAGGGGTGCGTGCTCAGTCCCCTCCTGTACTCTCTGTTCACCCATGACTGCATGGCCAGGCACGACTCCAACACCATCATTAAGTTTGCCGACGACACAACAGTGGTAGGCCTGATCACCGACAACGATGAGACAGCCTATAGGGAGGAGGTCAGAGATCTGGCCGTGTGGTGCCAGGACAACAACCTCTCCCTCAACGTGACCAAGACAAAGGAGATGATTGTGGACTACAGGAAAAAAAAGAGGACTGAGCACGCCCCCATTCTCATCGACGGGGCTGTAGTGGAACAGGTTGAGAGCTTCAAGTTCCTTGGTGTCCACATCACCAACGAACTATCATGGTCCAAACACACCAAGACAGTCGTGAAGAGGGCACGACAAAGCCTATTCCCCCTCAGGAGACTAAAAAGATTTGGCATGGGTCCTCAGATCCTCAAAAAATTCTACAGCTGCACCATCGAGAGCATCCTGACTGGTTGCATCACCGCCTGGTATGGCAACTGCTTGGCCTCTGACCGCAAGGCACTACAGAGGGTAGTGCGTACGGCCCAGTACATCACTGGGGCAAAGCTCCCTGCCATCCAGGACCTCTATACCAGGCGGTGTCAGAGGAAGGCCCTCAAAATTGTCAAAGACTCCAGTCACCCTAGTCATAGACTGTTCTCTCTGCTACCCGCACGGCAAGCGGTACCGGAGTGCCAAGTCTAGGTCCAAAAGACTTCTCAACAGCTTCTACCCCCAAGCCATAAGACTCCTGAACAGCTAATCATGGCTACCCGGACTATTTGCACTGCCCCCCCACCCCATCCTTTTTACGCTGCTGCTACTCTGTTAAGTATTTATGCATAGTCACTTTAACTCTACCCACATGTACATATTACCTCAACTACCTCAACTAGCCGGTGCCCCCGCACATTGACTATGCAACGGTACCCCCCTGTATATATAGCCTCCCTACTGTCACTTTATTCTATTGTATATATAGCCTCCCTACTGTCACTTTATTTTTTACTTCTGCTCTTTTTTTCTCAACACTTTTTTGTTGTTGTTTTATTCTTACTTTTTTGTTTAAAATAAATGCACTGTTGGTTAAGGGCTGTAAGTAAGCATTTCACTGTAATGTCTGCACCTGTTGTATTCGGCGCATGTGACCAATAAAATTTGATTTGATTTGATTTGATTTGACTGTCTTGATTGTGGATCGTGACCCCCCCCCACCACAAAAGAGGGTTAATTGTACAGAAAACTTGTGAATGAATGTTTGTTGTTTCCTGCAGCTCAACAACATAAAAAACAGCCCTAAAATGAGTGAGGATAAGGGACAGTCTCCAGATCACCAGGCTGGGAACAACGACTATAAGAACTCAATAGACAGTAATGGGGTGAACAGAGGTCACCTCTTCCCATGTTCACATGCTCATGACCTTGAAACTCAGGAGTCCACCTTTACCCTGACCAACATCGTTCCCCAGGTGGTGTCCTTCAACGGGGGCAGCTGGAACAAAATGGAGGACTATGTCAGAACAACGCTTCAGAAGGACTGTCTTGATAACAACGGGAAGATAAAGGCCTATGTGGTGACTGGAGCAGTGCCCAGTGAGAGCAACACACTGAAGAACCGAGTGAACATCCCGGATCTCCTGTGGACAGCCTACTGCTGTTACAACAGCAACCAGAGACAGTGGGTGGCCGAAGCACACTGGGGTGAGAACCAGAAGGAGGATGTCAAGGAAGGGAAAACATTGAGAACAGAAAGCTTGGGAGCACTCGAAAACAAGTTGAACAAAGGTGTCAAGGTGTTCCCAGATCAGTGTCCAAGAGGTCTTAACCCTAACACTGCCCCCTCCTGGTTTGGACGTATTGTTTCCACACTGAGGAATCTTAAAAATTCTGTGATGAATAGAATTGGATGATCTAGGTACAGATGCTCACACCATATCAACAAACTATCAACTAAACTCTGTTGAAATGCTGTTGATATGCAACCACTTGTTATGGTTAGAGTAATGGTTATGAGGGTTATAATGGTTATGAGGGTTATAATGGTTATGAGGGTTAAATTATTATATGGGTTATAATGGTTATGAGGGTTATAATGGTTATAATGGTTATAATGGTTATGAGGGTAATGAGGGTTATGAGGGTTATAATGGTTATAATGGTTATGAGGGTTTATGGTATGAGGGTAATGAGGGTTATGAGGGTTAGATGGTATAATGGTTATAATGGTTATAATGGTTATAATGGTTATACTGGTTGAGGTAATGGGGTTATGAGGGTTATAATGGTTATAATGTTATGAGGGTTATAACGGGTATGAGGGTTATATGTTATGAGGGTTTATGGTTTGGGGTTTATAATGGTTATGGGTTATAATGTTTTGAGGGTTATAAGGGTATGAGGGTTATAATGTTATGAGGGTTTATAATGGTTACATGTCAACACTCTGTATACTTTCAATTGAAATACTTTCTGTAAAATCTGCAGTCTGTTACTTGTAATGCTATTTCCTTGTTAAAGGGGCAATCTGCGATTGCTAAACATCCATTTTGGACTTTAAACAATTATTGTAACCATTAAATAATGACTGAATCAACTCTCCCATCTGTGTCCCATATTCTCTTGCATCATGAACTTCTCGATACCAGAAACTCATCATAACACCTTGTTAAAGGGGCAGTCTGCGATTGCTACATCCATTTTTGGACTTTTCAATTCATTATACACTGCTCAAAAAAATAAAGGGAACACTTAAACAACACAATGTAACTCCAAGTCAATCACACTTCTGTGAAATCAAACTGTCCACTTAGGAAGCAACACTGATTGACAATAAATTTCACATGCTGTTGTGCAAATGGAATAGACAACAGGTGGAAATTATAGGCAATTAGCAAGACACTCCCAATAAAGGAATGGTTCTGCAGGTGGTGACCACAGACCACTTCTCAGTTCCTATGCTTCCTGGCTGATGCTTTGGTCACTTTTGAATGCTGGCGGTGCTTTCACTCTAGTGGTAGCATGAGACGGAGTCTACAACCCACATAAGTGGCTCAGGTAGTGCAGCTCATCCAGGATGGCACATCAATGCGAGCTGTGGCAAGAAGGTTTGCTGTGTCTGTCAGCATAGTGTCCAGAACATGGAGGCGCTACCAGGAGACAGGCCAGTACATCAGGAGATGTGGAGGAGGCCGTAGGAGGGCAACAACCCAGCAGCAGGACCGCTACCTCCGCCTTTGTGCAAGGAGGAGCAGGAGGAGCACTGCCAGAGCCCTGCAAAATGACCTCCAGCAGGCCACAAATGTGCATGTGTCTGCTCAAACGGTCAGAAACAGACTCCATGAGGGTGGTATGAGGGCCCGACGTCCACAGGTGGGGGTTGTGCTTACAGCCCAACACCGTGCAGGACGTTTGGCATTTGCCAGAGAACACCAAGATTGGCAAATTCGCCACTGGCGCCCTGTGCTCTTCACAGATGAAAGCAGGTTCACACTGAGCACATGTGACAGACGTGACAGAGTCTGGAGACGCCGTGGAGAACGTTCTGCTGCCTGCAACATCCTCCAGCATGACCGATTTGGCGGTGGGTCAGTCATGGTGTGGGGTGGCATTTCTTTGGGGGGCCGCACAGCCCTCCATGTGCTCGCCAGAGGTAGCCTGACTGCCATTAGGTACCGAGATGAGATCCTCAGACCCCTTGTGAGACCATATGCTGGTGCGGTTGGCCCTGGGTTCCTCCTAATGCAAGACAATGCTAGACCTCATGTGGCTGGAGTGTGTCAGCAGTTCCTGCAAGAGGAAGGCATTGATGCTATGGACTGGCCCACCCGTTCCCCAGACCTGAATCCAATTGAGCACATCTGGGACATCATGTCTCGCTCCATCCACCAACGCCACGTTGCACCACAGACTGTCCAGGAGTTGGCGGATGCTTTAGTCCAGGTCTGGGAGGAGATCCCTCAGGAGACCAACCGCCACCTCATCAGGAGCATGCCCAGGCGTTGTAGGGAGGTCATACAGGCACGTGGAGGCCACACACACTACTGAGCCTCATTTTGACTTGTTTTAAAAGGACATTACATCAAAGTTGGATCAGCCTGTAGTGTGGTTTTCCACTTTAATTTTGAGTGTGACTCCAAATCCAGACCTCCATGGGTTGATACATTTGATTTCCGTTGATAATTTTTGTGTGATTTTGTTGTCAGCACATTCAACTATGTAAGAAAAAAGTATTTAATAAGATTATTTCATTCATTCAGATAGATCTAGGATGTGTTATTTTAGTGTTCCCTTAATTTTTTTGAGCAGTGTATATATACACTGAGTGTACAAAACATTATGGACACCTGCTCTTTCCATGATATAGATTGACCAGGTGAATCCAGGTGAAAGCTATGAATCCCTTATTGATGTCACTTGTTAAACCACTTTATAGTTAGATGAAGGGGGGAGAAGCCCCCTGGAGGGGGGGGGTGGGGGGGGGGGGAAGTTGGGAAAACCCCTTTTTTTCCTTGGTGCCCCGAGGGCCAACCCCCCATCCCTCCCAGGCATTGACCCGGAAATTTTTTGGGGGCCCCCGGGTTTTGGGGTCCAGCCCCCTTTTTTTGGGTTTTTGGGTTTTTGGCCCCCCCCCCCCCCCCCCCCCCCCCAAAAAAAAAAAAAAAAAAAAAAAAATTTTTGGGGGGGCCCAACCCCCTCCATTGTTCCCAGACCCCGGGGTTTTTTTTGGTGTTTTTGGCGGGGAATTAAACCCCTTTAGAAAAGTTTTGGGTTTTTCCCTTCCTTTTTAAAGAATTAGACCTAGGGATGGAATTTTGGGTTTTCCCCTTAAAAAAGGCATTGATATATCCCCCCGGAGTGCCCCAAAAAAATTTTGGGGAAAACCCGCTCTTTCCAAAATGGAAAATAAGGAGGGGGCCGGTGAATCCAGGGGGGAAAGGGGGAAACCCCTTTAAGGAAGAAAAACCCCCCCTTATCAGGAGTGAGGGGAGGGAGGTTTTACGGGACGGGGAAAACCCCTTTAACGAGCCCTATTTTTTTAGTGTTTTTTTAAAGGGGGGTAATCAATAAAAGGGTATTTGGCCACTTTAAGGGATTGGTAAATGGGTTCCAGGGGAACAGGTTTGTTTTGATAATTTGTGGGTTTTTTTTTTCCCAGAACTTTTAACCCTTGAAAGAAAAATAAAATTAAATTACCACATTGGGAAGTTTTGGAGTTTTGGGGATTTTGGGGCCCCTTTTTTTTACATTGATTATCCCCGAGGGTAAAAAACTTTTTTGGAAAAACCTTCCCCAAAAGGAAAAAGGGGTTTAAAAATAACCCCGGTTAAATTTTTCCCCTTTATTATTCATTTTTAAAACCCCTTTTCCCCTCTTTGGGGGGGGGCCATTTTTAAATGGTTTAAAAAATTTTTTAAATTAAACCCTTCTTTTGTATCCTTCAATTTTAATAAAAAAAAATTAAATACTTTTTTTTTTTTGCCGGGCCCCTTTTGGTCAAAAAACCAACCCCTTTTGGGGGTTTTCCCATTCAGTTTTAAAACCCGTTTTTTCCTTGCCATCCTTCCACAAAATTTTAAAAGCATACCCCTTTCCCGCCATCCCTTTAAGCTTTTTCCCCTTAGGCCCATCCCCCCCGTCCCCTTTTCCATTTTAAAAACCCCAACCGGAGCCCCTTCTCCCTGTTAAAACCTTTTTTAAGTCAAATTATATCTATAGTCTATACCTTCCTCTTTTTCCATCTCTTCAAATTGTCTATAATTTTCTATACTATCTTTCTCTCCTGCCATCTTTTCTAGGTCTATATATATCTATAGTCCCTTCTCTTTTTTCCCCTTTTGTCCATCTCTTCAAAGTCTATATTTTCCATAGTCTACCCTTTCTCTCTGTCCATCTTTCTATGTCTATATATACCTATACCCAAAAACTCTTCTCTCTTTTGTCCATCCTTCTATGTCTATATATATTTTTGTCTATATCTTCTCTCTGGCCCCTCTCTTCTATGTCTATATATATTATATTTATACTTTTCCCTTTTCCTTTTGCCCATTCTTCTATGTCTAATAATTAAGTCTATACCCTTTTCTCCTGCCCTCTTTTTCTATTTCTAATATATCAAATATTCATATTTTTTTCCCTCCCCTTGTCCACCTTCTAGGTCTATATTTGGGGCCAAAAATTTTTTTGGGGGAAATTTTGGGGCAAGTTTGGGGGGGGTTAATTTTCTCCCCCATTCTTTTTTTTCATTTCTGTTTTCTCTTTTCCCCCTTTTCTTGCTATATATATCTATAGTTTTATACCCTTCCCTCTCGGGGCCATTTTTTCTATTTATATATATCAAATTGGGTCTATAAATTTCCTCTCTTTCCCCTCTCTTCTAGTCAATTTTATATATTATATTTTCTATACTCTTCCCTTCCCCTTGTCCATCTCTTCTATGTCAATATTTTATTATAGCCCTAACTCTTCTTTTCTCCCTTTTTCTCGTCTATTTTAATTTTAAATTATGCCCTAAACCCTTCCCTCTCGGTCCATCCCTTTTTATGTCTATAAAAATTTAGTCTTTTACTTTTCTCCTCGGCCCAATCTTTCATGTCTAAAATATCTATAGTCATACCCCCCCCTTTTCCCCTCTCTGTCCATCTCTTTTTATGTCTAGATTAAATCTAAAGTCTAAAATCTTCTTCCCCCCCTTCCGGCCCTTCTTCTTTTCTATATTAATAAAAGTCTAAACTCTTCCCTCTCGGCCAAACTTTTCTAGGGTTTTAATATACCCAAAGGTCTATCCCTCTTCCCCTCTTTTGTCCATCCTTCTATTCATAAAATTTTCTATGTCAAAACCTTCTCTCTCTGCCTTCTTCTATGTCTATATATATTTTATAGTCTACCCCCTTTCCCCCCTCTGTCCATCTCTTCTTGTCTAATAAAACTATTTCTATCCCTTTCCCTCTCTGTCCCCCTTTTCCCTTGTTTTAAAATATTTCTAAAAGTCTATCTCTTCCCCCTCCGGGCCCATCTCTTTATGTCTATATATAATTTCAAAATTATTCTTCTCTTCTTCTCTTCTCTTTTTTTGTCCTTTTTCCCTCTTCCCCCTTTTTGTCAAAATATATCTATAGTCTTCCCTTTTTCCCTCTTTTTCCCACCTTTAGGTCTATTTTAATCTATATTTCTAAAACCCTTCCCCTTTGTCCATCTTTTTCTATTTATATATTTTCAAATTCTATCCCCTTTCCTCTCTGTCCGCCCTTTTTCTTTTGTCTATATATTTTCTTAGTTTTATATTTTCCCTTTTTTTCCCCCTTCCCTTTCTATGTAAAATTATTTTTCTTAGTCTATCCCTTTCTTTTTCGGGCCACCCCTTTTCCCTATGTCTAATAATCTATGTCAAATATTTTTCCCTCTCTGTCCACCCTTTTTCATGTCTTTTAATACCCTATTCAAACTCTTCCCCTCTCTTTTCCATCTCTTCTATTTTTATAAAATCAAATAGTCTATCCCCTTTTCTCTCTCTGCCCCTCTTTCATGTCTATATTTTCTTTTAGTCAAACTCTTCTCTTTCCTTTTCCCTTTTTTTTTCTTTTTTCTCTTTCCACCCTTCTATGTTATATATATCTAAAATAAAATATTTCTTCTCCCCCGGGTCATCTTTTCTATGTCAAATATAATCAAAGGTCTATACTTTCTCTCTTTTTCCCATTTTTTCAGTCTATATATATTATTTATTTTTTTAATTTTTTTATACTTTCTATACCCTTTTTTCTCTTTTTGTCCATCTTTTCTATTTATATATATTAAAAATTATACTCTTCCCCTCTCTGTCCTTTCTCTTCTATGTTAAATATATCTTTTAGCCCCTTTTAACTTTTCCTTCTCTTTTGGGCCATTCTTCTATGTTTTTTCTATATATTAATTATGCTATTAACCCCTCTCTTTCCATCTTTTTCTATGTCTATAAAATTATTAGTCTATACTCTTTCCCCCTCTCTGTCCTTCTTTTCTATGTCTAATAATCAAAAGCCCTATAAACCTTCTCTCTTTTCCACCTTTTTCATTCTATATAAAACCATGGGTCAAAACCTTTTCCCTTTTGGGTCCTCTCTTTTTGGTCTATAATATATATCTTATACCCCTTCCTTTCTGTCCATTCTTCTAGTCTATTTTTTTATCTATAGTCTAACCCTTCTCTTTTGCCCATCTCTTCTATTCTATATAAAATCTAAAAAGCTCTTTCCTTTTTCCCTTCCCTCCCTCGGGTTCCATCTTTTCTTTTCTATATTACTATGTCTATCCCTTTTCTCCCCCTTCCCCCTCCTTTTCCCCGCCCCAAATGTCTATAATTTTCATAGTCCATCCCCCTTCTCCCCCTTGCCCATCTCTTCTATGTCTTAAAATATCAAAAGGGTTTTAAAATTTCCTTCTCTTTTTTGGAAAATTCCCTTCTAATGTTATATATACAAAATATTTCTATCCCCTTTTTCCTCCTCCTGCCCAAAACCCTCTTCTATGTCTATTATACAAATTATAACTTTCCCCCCCGGGTTCAATCTCTTCCGGAATTTTTCTAAAAAATATCAATATCCTATACCTTCTCTTTCTGTCCTCCCTTTTTTTGCCCTATATATTCATTTTAATACTCTTCTCTCCTTTTTGGCCAATCTCTTCTATGTCATTTTTTATATCTATCTTAAAACTCTTCCCCCAAAAACCCCAAAACCAAAAAAAAAAAACCAAAAAAGACTCTTTCTTTTGGGCCAATTCTCTTTAGTCTATATTATCAAATAGTCTATACTCTTCTTTTCTTTTGTCCTTCTTCTAGGTCTATATAATCTATAATATATACTTATTCTCCCCTCTTTTCCCCCTCTTTTTATGTCTATATATATCTATGTCTATACTCTTCTCTCTCGGTCCAATTCTTCTATGTCAATTATATTAAAATTATACTTTCCCTTTCTCTTCCCTCTCTTTTTTTTCTATTTTAATCTTTGTTAGTTTTTTCCCCTCTCTGTCCATCTCTTCTTTTTCTAATATATTTGCCCAAAAACTTTTCCCTTTTTGCCATCCTTCTATGTCTTTTAATACTATAGCCCACCCCTTTCCCTTCTTGTCCATCTCTTTATTTTTCCTTTTATATTTATAGTCTTTTCTTCCCCTCTGTCCATCTTTTTTAGGGTTTTAAAATCTTATTATAGGGAATTAATTGGGTGTATTGGATTCATGTTATTATTTTAAGGTCAAAATTTTCCTTTTCTTTGACCTCTCTCTTCTTTTTTCTTTTTCTCTTCGCCCCAATTATTCTTTTCTAAAATTATACCCTTGGGCTTTCCTTCTCTCTCGGTCCACCTTTCATGTAATATATCTATAGTCTAACCCCTTCTCTTCCCCTCCGGGTCCACCTTTTATGTCATATTTATTAAAAGTCTATATCTTCTCCCCTTTGTCCACTCCTATGTCTATATATATCTATATTCAAATTTTCCCCCTTCCCCCCTTGTCCATCTCTTCTTGTTATATATATATTTTAAGTCAATTAACTCTTCTCTCCTGTCCATCTCTTCTATTTAAAAAATCTATGCCCTTTTACTCTTCTCCTCTGTCCCCCTTTTTATTCAAATTATATCTATGGCTTTTACTTTCTCTTCCCTCTTGCCATCCTCTTCTATGTCTAAAAATATCTTTATCTAAAACTCTTCTCTCTCGGGTTCACTCTTCATTTTCATAAAAATCTATAGCCCCTAAAATCTTCTCTCTTGTCCTTCTCTTCTAGGGTATATTTATTTTAATTATATCTTCTTTTCCCCTTTCTTTCCCTCTCTGTCCATCTTTAAATGCCCTAATAAACTTAGCTTACTCTTCCTCTCTGTCCATCTCTTCTAGTCATTTTATATCTATAGTCTATACTCTTCCCCTCTGTTCCCAATCTCTTCTAATTTTAAATATTATATTCTATGTCCTTTTATCTTTCTTCTTTCCTCTTTCTATTTTCTATATATATCTTGTCTAACTTTTCCCCTCTTTTGTCTATCTTTTTCAAATGTCTATATAAAAAGGGGGAAAAAGTATTTGGGTCCCCCCCAATTTTTGCAAGTTCCCCCAACATAAAAAAAGTTTGAGAGAGGCCTGAAATTTTTCCTTTTAAATAAGGTAAAACTAAATATGAAAGAAAAAATTTGAAAAAAAAAAAAAAATTCCAGAAAAAATCACATTTGTGGGTTTTTTTTAATTTTAAAAATTTTAAATTTGCAAATCAGGGGTTGGAAAATAATTTTTTGGCAAAAAAAAATTTCTCAACTTTGTTATATACCCTTTTTGGCAAGGGACACGGGCCCAAAAAAACCTTTTCTGAAAGCCCTTCAAAAGGTTTTCACCCCTTTTGGGCGGGTTTTTTTGGCCCATTCCTCCATGCAAAATCCCCTCTAGAGCAGGTGATTTTTTTGGGGGCTGGGTCGCGGGGCCCAACAAGATTTTTTTCAACCCCCTCCAAAGATTTTCATGGGTTTGAGACTGGGACGGGCCTGGGCCCAACCCGGGCCCTTTGGGAAAATGTTTTCTTAAAAAACCCAATTTCCTTTCCCCCCGGGGGTTTGGGCCCGGGGTTTTGTTTGGGATCATTGTCAGGGCTGAAAGCCCCAAAGCCAGGGTTTTACCCTTAAATCCCCTTTGCGAGGAAGGGGGGTTTTAAACTCAAAATCTCAGGGATAAAAGGGGCCCCCATTCATTTTTTTCCTTTCCACGGATCAGCCGCCCTTTTGGTTTCCCCTTTGCAAAAAACACCCCCCAAAAGCATATTTTTCCCCCCCCATTTTTCACAGAAAGGGATTTTTGGTTTTTTTGGGGATGCAACCCCGCATTTTTTGGCCCTCCAAAACCCCAAAGTTGAGGTTTTTTTTCCCAAAAAGTTCTTTTTGGGTTTTTTCATCTGACCATAGAATTCCCCCCAATCCTCTTCGGGCCCACCCAAAATGCACCCCTAGCAAATTTCAGACGGGCCGGGACTTTGTACGGGCTTTAAGGGGGGACACCTCGGGGGCCATGCAGGTTTTTTGAGTCCCCCCCCGGGCTTTTAGTGGGGTTCCCTAAAGGTGGCTTTTTTTACTTTGGGTCACAGTTTCTTTTAAAAAGGTTTAAACTGGGTTTCCCCCTTTTTGGGGGTTCCCGGGTTTTTTTGTCACCTTTCTTTGACCCATTTGACCCCGGGGGGGTTGAGATTTTGGGCTTTGGTAAACCCCCAAAGATCGAGGGAGATTATCATTGGTTTTGTAGGGTCTTCCTTTCCGAAAAATTTGCCCCCAGGGTTGATTTTTTTCCAAAACCAAGGTCCCTTACCTATTGCAAAAAGACCCGTTTTCCCCAGCCTGGGGGCAGGCCCTTAAAAATTTTTTTTTCTGGTTTTTCCTTTTGACAAGCTTTTGGTCTTGGCCATAGTGGATTTTGGAGTTTTTAAAACCTGTTTGAGGTTGTGGAAGGGTGCCCTTTTTTTACTGAAAAAAATTCCCCCAAACAGGTCCCCATTAATACAGGAAAACGGTGGGGGGACAGGGAGCTGTCAAAAGGGGGTGATGTGAAACCCCGGGAAGGGGAAATTCAGACGCAGGACACAAGAATCGGGTTAGACTATTTTACTGTGTAACCGCAAAAAACAAAAAAGGGTTCCAACAGGGGGGAAAAAAAAAAACACCATTTTGGGGAAAAATTTAAAGAAAAAGTTTGGGGCCCAACATAAAAACCTAGCCCTTTTCAACAATAACACAAAAATACCCAAACTTTAGAAAGGGAAATTAAAAGGAAAAAAACAATCAAACAAAATAAAAACGGGTCCCTACCCAAGACAAAACAAACAAACCCCGGGAAAAAATCGATCGGGGGGGTTTAGCTAGTACTCCGGGGACAAACAAAACGCCGAAGCCGGGCCCAGAAAGGGAGGGGGGGGGAAAAGCCTCTGCAAAAGCCCGGACAGAAACCCCCCCCCCCCCCTTGACGCGGGCCCCAACCGGGGGCCCCGGGCCCCCGGCCCTGGGGGTCGGCCAGGGGGGGCGCGGAAAAAGGGGGGGAAGTTGGAGTTTCCCGATGGAACTCTGTCGAGGGGGGGGATCTCTTAAGACCCTCCTAGGCCCCCCAGAAACCCTTTTCCCCCCGGACCTTTACCCCTCCCCGGGGGGCGGGGAGGGGGGGCCTTTCGTACTCTTTTCCCCGGGAGGGGGACCACTACCCGGCCCCTGAGGAAGAAAACCGGAAGGGGGGTTTTAATGGGGTTTTAATCTTTGGGCGGGTTTGTCCAAACCGCCGCCCCAGCTTCCGGCAGGGCGGGCAAAGGTGGCAGGTTTCAATTCGAAAAGCCAGACTCGTTTTCCCCGGGTTGGAATAAACGGACCCTCACTCCCTTGGCGATCGGCGCTCGCCTTATGCTTACGCAGGGGGAAATCCCGGGGCCCGGGCGTTCCATGGTTCCTCCGAGCGCCCGAAACCTTTTCATCCCCGCAGGGAGCCTCGATCTGGTCTAAATTTGGCCGGGGTTGCCAGAACCGGCTGATTACCCCAAAAACACCGGGAAAAAAAAGCCCAAATTATGGGGGAAAAGAAAGGCGAAGTGGGGGTTTTGGAAATCTCTGCCCAGGGGATATCCCCCGGCCCTTTCCTCCTCCCGGCCCTGGCAATTTGGACCTCAAAAACCTCCCAAAAATCCGGGTTTTCCAAATCTTTTTCCCAACACTATGCCCCCTTGCGGAAAGAGCGTTTTTTTCACGACGTCCAGGGTTTCAAAAAAAAAGGGTTTGTAGGAAAGCAAAAACCCTTTTTAAATTTAAAACCCAATTTTTTTTTTTGGTTCAAAAACACATTTTTTTGTGAAAAACCCGTAAAACAAAAACCCCCTTAATCCTTAAAGGGGCGCAAAAAAAGCAAAAATGGGGAGAGCAGCGGTGGTTGTTTCAATTTTCCTTTGGGCGCTATTGAAAGAAAATCAAAAAAAGGGATTCCGTACCCCCCGTAGACTACAACCCCCTGCTGTCACCCTTACCCCCAACTTTTTATTAAGTTGGAAATCTTTGGATGCCGTTAGAAATGCCCATTGGAAGACATAGCTTGGACGTAACCCTTTTTGGTTTGCATCATAGTTATCTCGATTGTGGCAAACTCGCTCAGGTCGAAAAAACTTAAACTCGCCCCCTTTTTTTCAATGTAAATTTGAAGTCCTAAAGAAAAAAGAAAATGTCAAGTTTTTTTTTCCCAAAACATCCTTTTGAATTTAAAAGTAACCTCAAAAAGTAATACTATTTTTAAAAATACTTAATCAGATTCATATTTTTCCTGGTAATGTTAACGGAAACATTTTATTTTTTTTTGGGGAAATCCTTTACAAAATCCCCAACCAAACCCCCTTAGTACAAAAAACTAACACATTGCCTGACCCCAAAAGGCACCCTTTCCCTATATTTGCACTTTTTAGACCAGAGAAGGGGCCCTTTTCCCTATTTGCACTACTTTAGACCAGAAAAGGGGCCCCTATTCCCTATAGTGCAACTTTTAGCCCAGAGAAGGCACCCTTTTCCCCATATGTGCACTACTTTAACCAGAAAGGAACCAATCCCCTATATAGGCACTATTAGACCAGAAATGGCCCCTTTTCCCCTTAAAATGTCATTTTAGACCAGAGAATGGTACCTTTCCCTATTAGTAAAATTTTTAACCAGAAATGGCACCCTATTCCCTATGTAGCGCACACTTTAGACCAGAAATGGCCCCCTATCCCTATTTTTGCCCCAATTTTGACCAAAAAAGGACCTTTTCCTATATGTGCACACTTTAGACCAGAGAAGGGGCCCCCTTTTTCCATATAGTAAACTTTAGAAAAAAGGGGCCCCCCTATTCCCTATATATTTGAAAATTTTAGACCAAGAATGGACCCTATTCCCATATAGTGCCTACTTTAGACCGAGAATGGCCCCTATTTATATGCAATACATAGACCGGGAAAGGCCCCCTTTTCCCCTATATATGCATATTTTAGACCAAAAATAGCCCCTTTCCCAAATGTCACTACTTAGACCAAAATGAAACCCCTTTCCCAATGTGCACAAAATTTAGCCCGGAATGACCCCCTTTCCCCTATATAGTCCCCTATTTAACCAAGAAAAACCCCCCTATTCCCTATATAGTGACTATTTTAGCCCCGAAAATGGCACCCTATCCCTTATAGTGCACTTTTTTAGCCAGAAAATGGACCTTTTCCCTATATAGTGCATACTTTAGACCGAATGGCACCCTTTTCCTATTGGGTCACTCTTGCCCAGAAATGGCACCCTTTATTCCATAATAGGGCACTTTTTTTAAGACCAGAAATGGACCCTTTTCCCTAATAGGCACTACTTTAACCAAGAAGGCCCCCTTTTTCCTATATGGGGCACTATTTTGCAGGAGAAGGAAACCCTATTCCCATATAGTCCTACTTTAGAAGAGAATGGCACCCTATTCCATATAGGACTACTTTAGACCGAGAATGGCCCCCCTATTCCCTTTTAGTGCACACTTTAGCCAGAGAATAACCCTTTTCCCCCTAATTGCCTATTTTTGACCAGAGAATGGACCCATCCCTATTAGTGCACTATTTTTAGACCGAGAATGGCCCCTTTTCCCCTATTAGTAAATTTAGCCAGAGAAGGCCCCATTCCCTATATGTGCACTACATTGACAGAAAATGGCACCCCTATTTCTATATGGCACTACTTTAGACCAGGAAGGGCACCCTACCCCAAAATTAGTGCAATTTTTAACCGGGAAAATGGCACCCACCCCCTTATAGGCCCTACTTTAGACCAGAGGAAAAACCCATTCCCTATATGTGCACATTTTTAGCCCAGAGAATGCCCCCCTATTCCCAAATTAGTGAAACTTTTTTGGGCCCAAGAATGGCCCCCCCCTATTCCCCTATTAGTGCATATTTGGCCCCGAGAAGGGCACCCTTTTCCCTATATAGTGCCTCTTAAACCCAGAGAATGGCCCCCCTACCCCTATTATGCACATTTTTAGACAGAGAATGGCACCCTATTCCTATATAGGCACTATTTTGGGGACCAGAGAAGGCACCCTATTCCCTAATGCACTTTTTGGGCCAGAGAAGGACCCATTCCCTATATAGGCAAATTTTTGGGCCAAAGGAATGGACCTTTTTCCCTATTAGTAAAACTTTAGACCAGAGTCCCATTTGGATGCCCTCGGCCCTGCCCTCTGGTTTTACTTAAATATTGAATGAATATGATGTGGTTATTTACGTCTGATTTTTTTAATTTTTATTAATTGGGGACCCCAAATTGACCCCAAGGGGTTCTTTTTAGATAGAAATGTCAGCCTACAGAAACCAAGGCTTGCCCACCTAGCTCAGTACAATCCAAGGCTTGCTCCATCAGCTCAGTATAATCCAAGGGCTTGCCCCATCTAGCTCAGTTAATCCAATGCTTGTCCACTAGCTCATTTAAAACCCAAGGCTTGCCCCATCAGCTCAAAAATCCAATGGCTTGCTCCATCTAGCCAGTACAATCCAATGGTTGCCCCATCTAGCAGTAAAACCCAATGGTTGCTCCATCTACTAGTAATCCAATGGCTTGCTCCATTAGCTCAGTATAACCCCAAGGCTTCTCCATCTAGTCAGTATAATCAATGGCTTGCCCCCATTGTCAAAAAACCAAATGGCTTCTCCATCAGCTCATAAAAACCCAATGGCTTCCCATTAGTCATTAAAACCCAAAGGTTTGCTTCTGCCAGTACAACCCAATGGCTTGCTCCATCTATCATTTATAATCCAAGGGCTTGCTCCATTACTCGTATAACCCAATGGTTTTCTCCTCTAGCCGTATAACCCAATGGCTTGCCCCTCAGCTCATTTAAATCCAATGGCTTGCCCATTATCATATACCCAAGGTTGCTCCATCTGCCTCAGTACAACCCAAATGGTTTTGCTCCCCCTAGCTCAGTTAACCAATGGTTTTCTCCTTGCTCAGTTAATCAATGGTTTCTCCTCTAGTCGACAATCCAATGGCTTGCTCCATCGCCACAGTACAATCCAATGGCTTGCTCCATCAGCCGTTAACCCAATGGCTTGCTCCTCTAGCTCAGTAAAACCCAAGGGTTTTCCCTACCTCAGTATAATCCAAGGCTTGTCCTCGCTAGTATAATCCAGGGTTTTGCTCCATCTAGCTCAGTAACCCAAATGGTTTGCTCATCTAGCTCGTAAATCCAAGGCTTGCCCCCCTCTAGTCATATAACCAAAAGGCTTTGCCCCATCTATCTTACAATCCAATGGCTTGCTCCATCAGCTAAAAGTACAATCCAATGGCTTTGCCCCACTAGTCTAAAACCCCAAAAAGGGTTGCTCCACTAGCCAACAGTATAATCCAATGGTTTCTCCATCTAGTTCAGTACAATCCAATGGCTGCTCCATCTAATCAGTATAATCCAAAAGGGTTTTTGCTCCATCTACTCTACAACCCAAAGGCTTGCTCCATCTAGCTCAGTAAAATCCAATGGTCTCCATCTAGCCAGTAACCCAAAAGGGGTGCCCCTCTAGTAGTATAATCCAATGGTTGCCCATCTAGTCATATAACCCAAATGGCTTGCTCCATCTAGTCAGTAAATCCAATGGTTGTCCATCTAGCTCAGATAACCCAAATGGTTGCTCCACTAGTCAGTAAAACCCAAAGGGGTTTTGCTCCTCTAGCTAATATCCAATGGCTTGCCCCATTAGCAAGTCAACCAAATGGTTCCCCATCTAGCTCTAACCCTGGCTTCTCCATCACATAAAATCCAAGGCGCCCTCTAGCTCAGATAACCCCAAATGGTTGCCCCATCTAGCTCAGTATAACCCAAGGCTGGTCCTTACTAGTATAATCCAATGGTTTGCCCATCATCAGTTAACCAATGGCTTTCTCCATCAGCCTCTACAAACCCAATGGTTTTGCCCATCTAGTCGTACTCCAGGGGCTGCTCCACTATTCCCAACCGGTTACAAAAGTAAAGGAGTTGTTTTCCCCTAAAAAGCAAAAAGGCAACATGCAGAAACAAATTTTTATAAAGATTCTACATGCCCAGTTCTTTTACTAGTCCCATGCCCGCATGAATGAACGTCACCTCCACAAATTTTTTCATATAATGTCTTTTTTTTTTAAAATTTGATTAAAATTATTCTGAAAAATAATAAATTTTTTTTTTTGCATAAATGATGTAGAAATGTTTCTTGATCACGCCTTCGATTACCTTTGGATAGAATTATGGAAATATAGATTTTTGCCCAATTCGGGGGTAAGGTAATTTTACAGAACTGTAGCATATTATTTCCCGCATTGTTAGGGCGTTTTAAAACGTATCTTGCATTGTTTGCTTTGCATTTTTTGGTAGTTATATTTTTTGTGTTTTGGGATTTAAATAAAATATTCTCTTTAAATTTTTACAATAAACTTTTTTTTGAATAAATGGTTGTGGGGTGATATTTTTTACAGCCCCAAATTTCATTCACAATGGCGGGTTTTTTAAATGAAAGACGGCGCTTTACAATTGCCCTTTTTGGATTTTTCTACAAGAGTTGTGAAAATGTACCCAACCTTGAAAAATAGTACCGAAGCAATAAAAAAAACG
>LR778291.1:31066527-31113639 GCA_902810595.1 Coregonus sp. 'balchen'
TAATTTTTTTTTTTATTTTTTGTTTTTTTTTTTTTTAAATTTTAATTTTTTTTAATTAATTTTTTTTTTTTTTTTTTTTTTTATTTTTATATATTATTATATTATAGTTTTTTTGGGGGGGGGGTTAGAAGGATTACTTTTATACTATCCCATGTATAATAATAATATAATATATATATATAATATGAACACTTATTGGTTTCCTGTATCTGTGCATGAATCATTAGAACACAGTCCATTGAACAAAATAAGTCATCCCCAAGTGAGGGACATCAAGAAGACGAACTCCAACACTCAAAAGCTTGTTCGGTACATGAAGGCTCATGACAGTCACGTCTGTTTGTTCCAGACCCTTACTGAACACTTAATTAAAGACAAGGCAGAGGACAAAGTCTACTTCTGGGGAAACCCTGACAATAGAGGTACTGCTCCTCCTCTCCTTGACAGACGCAGGATGGAGGCTGTTTACTTCTATCCAATCCCGTCTGACCAACGCTCTACAACCAGCGGCTCATCCGCTTCCAGTGGCAGTTTTGAATCCAACGATAGACTGGGGCCGACAGGGTAAGAAGAAACGACTACCGGAGGCAGAGGGGACCGTTGTCGTATCGGGTGAATGGTGGCAATCATTGCTGATAAACAAAGGAGTCCGCTAATACTGAACTTGGATCATAAGGTTTATTCATATCACAAGCTTCAGCATAAGTGACAGATGTCATGACATCCGGAGAGCGACGCCTCAGAATGGCCGCTCTGCCTTCTTCTTCGTTTAACCCCTACTTATAAACAATGCAAAAAGATGGGCTCCCTCTTCTGGCCAATCACCAGTCTCCCCTGTCTTCAACACACTTCCTGTCTGTTGTATGTGGCGTTACACTAAAACATTCCCTCTTGATACTAAAATTAACGTCCTCTCTGGTTCCACTTAAAACATTAACAACGTCATAATCTCAATACACGACATTTCCCCCCTTCGAGACGAACTAAAAGTCTCGAAAACAAACAGACTAGGATTATGACAAGTAACAATTTATCTTATTGAGTATCTTTAACATTAAACCAAAAACATTCTCCTCTAGAGTGTATATACCTTTCTATGAAATATGAATAACTGTTTATGAAGTGTGAATGCATTACTATGAAATATGAACAAATCTTTATGAAGTGTGAGAGCGAAAAAACTGTCCGGCAACCTTCGTTCCAAATCCATCCATCAATCAAGACAGTAAAATTCTCTCACGGTCCCTCTGCCCCAGGCAACCACCTCGGTACTCCCAGATAAACTCATAAACAATGTAAATGCATTTGAAACTATGATGCAATTAAATACACATGTAAGCCCCTGCAAACAAAATCCTATCCAAAAAATATCCACTATAAGGCTGGTCAACCCATTGGACCCTACAGTGGACCTCTCCCTGCCTAGACTCCCTGTCCCTAAGCATTCACGAAATAAACAAAAACATCTAAGATCCTCACATGTATTCAATAACATCAAATATCCTTCTACAAAAATTAATACGTAAGAGTATGACACAAATTATGTATTACACATGCAAATATGTCTATATTTCATTGCAGACACTGGAATGTAGTCCACTACACTTCATCTCCCCGTAGTCTCGACTTCCAATGGACTGTTGATGATGGAATCGGCCACACCCTCCTTGTTTCATCTCCTCCAGTCATATTGTCCTTTCATATTGTCCCTTCATATTGTCCTTGTTTGAGTATTTCAATCTCCACATGTTCCCCCAAATGCTTCTGGAAGAAAAGAAAAAAAACAAACAGTATCTTTAACAAAGGCAACACTTTCAAATTGACCATCAATATCAACTAAGAATATAAAAATGATATATAAATGATGCATGAATCACATTAATGATAGAATAATGAACTAGGATAATTATTCATTCATACACTTCCCCCCTTTGATTCATAAAATCATACCAAAATCACCCCAATATTGATTTTTTTTTTGAAAAATGATCAAATAATCAAAAAGGATATTTATCATCCAGTCCCTCTTGTCCATCTTCATCCAGATCAGGAACAGTCAACAACGGCATCTGAGTGTTGTCTCCAGGCATCACTCTCCAACCTATCTCAATATCATAGCTTTCTCAAAGGTCAGTAACAAATTACAAACATCACACACAGTGCTATCAAAGCTGCCATTAAATGTAACCCATCACTGCCCCTACTGGCCTACCTGATCTTGCAACCAAGACTTCGCTGACCATCCAGCTCCCTCCGATCTCCCAAACGCATCCCCTATATTCTTCAATGCATATATAACCCTAGTGATAATATCTGAACTACCTGGACTCAAAGTATAACTAATATTATCAATATGATCTTCCCAAATGTTACACCATACCATGGAAAAAGTCCCCCCTTCTCCCTTAGATGTATCCTTCAATGATAGGCTTGAAGACTATGACATGTAACCATGTCTCTTTTCATCCAATTTCAAACCTAGCTTCAGATTTCTGTGTCCGGTGCTACCCCTCTTTTAATGGTAAAAGCCTCATATGGAAGCTTCAACGTTGACATGTAACAACATCCTATCCATCCATAGGGTAAGAATATATATGCTTTATCACCACAAACCCTCAAAATATCTCTAAAATTCCCAATAGTTACATTGTCAGGCAAAAGCTAATCTTTTAACCATCAAAGTCCTGCTTTTCTTACTAACTGGTACATAAAAAGTTACATTATATTTGTCATCTCTAATCTTATGTTCATGCTTATCCAAAGTCATCATATAACATCACAATCTGATATTCCCATAAACATACCCCTTACCTCATATGTTTTATTAGAACCAAACAACTTTTAGCCCTCAATGGTTTCACCTCAACTGCTTCAGGGTTTGCTGTTACCTGATTTTTCTTCCCATCTAACAAATGCACACAAGTTAATTCACTTAACCCAATAACACCTAAACCTAGGCTTAAACAAATGTTTTGACAACGACATTATTTTATCTGTTACTGATTGTTGCTGATACCACAGTCATGACAAACGCATAAGATTGACACATACTTGATAGAGGTCGAGCGACCGTCTCTAACATGTTTGGTGCTGGAATTCTCAACAGACCTGGACCCTCAAGATTCCTCACTGATCTTACAGAATGAGTTAACCGCTGGAACCAAAGATTCCTACCTCTAATTTTCACAACAGAAGAATCAAACCCATCCATTTAGTTTCTCTCTTCCCTAACGAGCGGTACTGATCAGATACCTCTTCTTGTCTGTCATTAAAATCAAAGACCTCATCCTGTACCTCCATGATAAATCTATATTCTCTCTACTACTATCTGTTCTCCTATTTTAACCATATTCGTACTATCATTGACAGCACTCTCCATCCGTAACATAAACCCCTGAGTCCTTCTTGCTACCCACTTTAATTTCAGAAAAGTTGTTGTCGGTGTCATACTTCCTACATTTGCTATTGCCATCGTATCATTAATCCCTTTCAAAGTTACCATTAAAGTAGTTGATTTAGTTGATGTATTAACACCCTTAACTACTTCTGGTGGGAAAGCTACCGATATCCTCGGTGTATTATCTACTGTTGGAGTGACTACTGTAACATATTCTTCCTGAACTCCTTTGGTGACTGTGGAAACTTCAACAGACTTAAAATCTTCCATTATAAGCATCACTTTATGAATTACATAGCCTTTTAACCAATAATTCTTAACCGGAACAAATTTTAATGCTTGCACTAGATAAGTACACATATATTCTCCCTGATCTTTCTCTGTAACATTATGCAAAATGAATGAACAGTCACTCATAAACCCTCTTCCACTTCATATCGTAGTACAAACTATACCTCCTTTGACTAGGTGCAACAGCTTCTACATCTGGTCCTGATAACAATACTTCTTCTCCATAATTATCTCTCCATGTGGGAGGAACGTCCCCATCCTAACCCTAATAAGTATTTTTCCTCTAAAATTGGTGCTGAAGCCATTGGCTCCCTTATAATCAAATGCGATATATTTATGGCTTTAATAACTATCAATGTTGAAAGAGTTAAATTGCTTCTCACTGTTGTTTTAATAGACTGACGTGTTAATGTCCTTATTGTTACTTCATCCATTTTCCCCAAAGCTTTGAACTCTTTGCTTGTACTTCCATCTATCACCACTAGTGTCAAATGACGTAAATGTAACTTACATTTACTCTCTCTTCCTACTCTAAACCCTGACTTTCAAACTTTTGATTATAAAAAATACACCAACAATTACCTTGATCTTCCTGCTGGGGATTGTAAATATAGATACTCAATCACCCTCAATCTTCTCTTATTATTCAGCAACGCATACTTTCTCAATGCATCTGCTCCTAACAGATCTAAATTCTACCATATCTATCTTCCCACTAAACTCTAAAATGTCCTTCACCACTGTTCTCTCTCTCTTACTACTAACTTTGAAACTTAGCTTACTGTCTTAGAGTTCCTTCAACCTAGTTCTCCTAACTTTTTAATCTAATCTTTTCTCCTAACCTTTAAAAAACCTTTTCCACTGATTTATTCACCAAAATCCCTTTACCACCAATTTTTAGGATATGTGATTGGGAAAGTCCCCACCTGCTTCTGACTTCTTTACACACAGACTTGGCAAACGACTAAACACCTTTTAGCCTAGCCTGAAATCCCTTGGTGTAAGAATGTAACCCAGAATAACAGTCACCCCCATTTAACTTTATTTTTCAGACAGATTGTCTAATAGGCAGTCTAATAGATTATCATCCTTCCTATGATATTATCTTTTTAAGCCAATATGATTCCCAAAAACCCTACTTTTTAACATCTTCTACCAGACACCAGTTTAGTGTACATCTTATTGTACAATTCAATTTAAACAATGCATCTCTTCCCAACACTGCAATAACAGTATCTTCTAATATTAGTATGTCTATTTTAATTTCTCCTTGATTTTTTATAGCATAGCTCAATTGGTTCCCTAAGAGTAATTAGCTGTTTTACTACCTCAAATCCCTATCCTAATTAGTTAATTTTACATAGTGAGATGTTTAAACCTCTTTAAGCTGAACACAGATACGTTTTTCCACTATTCACCATCACTTCTCATAGTCCTGTTTTTACTTCAATTGTTAGATATTTTCTTCCTAATTGGTGCTATCAGCTGACACCCCCCCTTCGTATCTTCTAGGCACTCTAGAATCCTTAGGGTTCACCTGGAGAACAGGTGATCTTGACTGGCCCCTGTATCTTCCTTAAAAATGTTCTCTGTTGTTTCCTCCTGACTTGTTGCAGTCACAGGTAAAGTGACCAACCTGTCCACAATTATAACAGTCCTTCTGAAAGTTGCTGGAAGTGTAGCTGAAATCTTCCTCCTCCTTCTAAGCCTTCTCGTCCTCTTCCTCTCCAATTCTGTGTCTGTCCAGAAACTGGCTGTGGGTAGGAAACACCTGGTACCCCCCTTGGCTGGTACAATTGCATTTGATATTGTTCAGTTGACGCTGTAGCAGTGATTGTTGACTTGGTTCACTCTGATTCTTCATAACCAAAGCTTCTCTTCTCCACCAGTTGTATGATTGAGTTTTTCTGAGAGTTTATTGATCCTGTTCTTTCTTGCTGTTGACATATCAGGATTCTTCAAAAGCTTATATTCTAAGTTCTGTCCTCAAAATATCATCTTCCATCATCTTCTTCTATTTCTTCAGCTGCTTGGCCTCAATGTATTCTTCTTCTCCTCCAATTCTTGGGATTATTTTCTCAGCAGTTTTTCTTCCACTGTATCTTCATCCTCATCTTTCCGAACCTCATTCTTCTCTTAGTTTCCAGACATCTCATTTTCTTCCTTCTGGAGTTCTGGATTCATCTTTCTTGTCATTTCTGCTTGTCCTCTATCTATTATTCATCTTCATCTCTGATGCAACAATCACCCTGCTGGAGGATCACTGGAAGCTGAGGATAAGCATCCCTAAGCTCTACTTCCTTCTCATAAGGTGGGTGTCTTACCGCTGAATCCGTATGTGAGAAAGGTATACTGACTTCTGAGCTTAGTTTTTCTGTCGCCTTCTCTATACCGTTGTTTATCTTATCGCTGGAATCTTTTATCAGTTTTTGTTTGAGAATGAAGGGCAACTTTTGTTTCATTTGCCGGACAACCCAGCAATACTTTAGTTAAAGGGTTACCATTTTGCACTATATCAACCGGTGTAATCACTTTCATAGCCTTGCTGTACTTTCTCCCCATTATAACAACCCTTTTATATTCCTTTATCGTGAATTATTTTATTTTAGACTATATAGCCTATGGCTTCCCCCCCTTTAATTATTAATATAACCTAACAACCCCAATTATTTTTTTTCTTTTTTTTTTTTTCCAAAATCAAATCAACTAAAATATGATATTAAAAAATTCAATTAAATGTTTTATTCAAAAACCATTTCTAATTAAAATAAAAAATCAATTAAAAAATCAATTAAAATTATGAATAATTTAAAACCAATTTTTTATTTCTATATCCTAACTTACCCATTTATCAATTAGTGGTGGCTATCTTACCACAACCCATCAAATGCAAGTAGTCAACTTCAGACCACAATACCCATAAACAAAGCCTGTAACCCTACCATTACTCCAATTCCCATAAACCACCTTGCTCTATAGGCACCTAATTATCTTAAATTTACAGAATAATGTCAGTCCTTGATTCCCAACACAACTGCAATTAACCCCAAGTGATGCACATAGCCTCCAAAATGCAATTTTTAATGAAATAGTATTTGCCAAGCCTATGTGAAATTGTCATAACATCAAATATTTTGTAACCAGACCAGTCTCAAACCCTTGACTCGATCCTTTGTCGCGTCACGTCTTGTCACGTCAGCACTTCCTGTATCTCCTCTCTCTCTCCTCTCGCTTATCGTTCCTCTCATATGACAAAAGAACAGAGACACAGGAAAAGATTTTAGTAGTTAATGCAATCACTGAGTTATCTCAACCATATTCAAACATTCCCCCACTCATATTCGCTCTAAGACTAAACTCAGGAAAAAATAGATCGCTCAAAAACATTTTTATTTACTTTTTATTTATTTTAATCCGTCATTTAATTAATTAATTATACTCTCCGTCAACATATATTTAATGTATTAAATTCACTACATCTCAACAAATAGTTTCATGTTCAAACACCAGCCGCTTTAAAACGATAAGATCGTGTTAAAATCTCTCCTCTTTGTTCCCTCGTCTGTGTCTCTCTGTCTCCTCCTGCGACACAGATGTGTTGTTTAGTAAAATCCCACGCATGCGCGATACATTCAAAAATACTTTTTCACCGTGGAAGGGAGATTCTTAGATCTCTCCCCAACCCAAATAGACGGTTAACAGTCCTGCTGTACCTCCGTTTCCCCTCATAGTCAACCAACATTTAACAGCGCTCACAAAACCTAGAACCGAAATTCTACAGACAAACATAATTTAAGAGGCTTTATTCCCATCGCAGTGGACCTCTACGGTCACATGTTAGCATGCAGCATATTAGCATTTAGCCTTAGCATTTAGCCTTAGCCTGTATGCACCATGTAGCATAAAACAATGCACCTGACATTGCGTCTTTAATTACTTTTTCCTTTGTCCTAACTTTAGGCTGCCGTGAGTTCTGGATATTTTTATATGAGCGGTCCCCCCCAAGCAGATATCCCGTCAGACAGAAGATGGGGCAAGCAACCCCCACTAAATCTACAACCAAACCCAGTCTAAGACTGACCTGAAACCCATAACGCGTTACCAGGATTTTATGGCCCACCATGCGGGTCGCCTCGTTGAGGGCTTATCAAATCCTGCAATGTCCTAACTTGTATACGTATCTACCTTACTTTATTCTGCCAATATCTGCCTTCAATTGACTGTACAATTTTAGAATAATTATTACCAGACTCCTAGTCAACAGCATAAACGCCACACGAGGCACGGTCGTATGGTACATTTCTCCAGTGTACAATCACATAGCATCCAACCTAACAAGCTCCAAAGCGGTAAGAAAAACTCACCCTTGTCTGGCCATGGCTTCAAAGCGAGTTAGCCTGGCGGCTGAATGAAACAAAGGGGAGATGCAGACCAGCCCCACGTTGGGCGCCATTTGTCGTATCGGGTGAATGGTGGCAATCATTGCTGATAAACAAAGGAGTCCGCACATACTGAACTTGGATCATAAGGTTTATTCATATCACAAGCTTCAGCATAAGTGACAGATGTCCATGACATCCGGAGAGCGACGCCTCAGAATGGCCGCTCTGCCTTCTTCTTCGTTTAACCCCTACTTATAAACAATGCAAAAAGATGGGCTCCCTCTTCTGGCCAATCACCAGTCTCCCCTGTCTACAACACACTTCCTGTCTGTTGTTTGTGGCGTTACACTAAAACATTCCCTCTTGATACTAAAATTAACGTCCTCTCTGGTTCCACTTAAAACATTAACAACGTCATAATCTCAATACACGACACCGTTCAGACGGTCCCAGAACCCACGGGACTGAGTGTCTTTCATTTATCAAGCAAGATATTGAGCCCTGTCCATGTCTCCGTGCTTAATAAAGGGTTATCTTTTGTGCCTACAACTCAGATTTCGATGTTAAGGGAGACATGTTAGTTTTTTAGAAACATCAGTTTAAGGGAATACTTTAGCTCCCCAAATCGTGATATTTCATCTGAACATTTAGCTTGCTCACCTGCACATACTCCGACTCCTTTTAGAAGTAATAGTTATTTTGTACCGCCAGCCAATCGCAATCACTCTATTGAAACATATTGCAGACTCGTTGAAAAAGATGGTGTTCATCTCCTGAAGAACAAACATGAGTACATATCTTTCCATAATTTACCTAAGGATAAAAACAAGCTTTGCTTGATTTACAATCAGATACGTCAGTCCTTACCCGCCCTGCTAATACGGGTGGGTCGGATGTATTCATGGATAGGACAGTTTATGTAAATGATCATAGTCAACTGCTTGACAACACCTTCTACAAGAAACGGAGAAGTGACCCCTACTGCCCAATTTCAGAACACTATCTTTACTGTCCTGGATGGGTATTTAAGTTATTTGCCGAAATTACACAAGAATGTTACAAAACCTCCAGGGCGTCCTATTGTAGCGGGCATTGATGCAGTAACGGCCCCTTTATCGACTTTTGCTGACTTTTTTATTAGACCACTCGCATAACAGCTCCCCTCCTTTGTGAAGGACACCAGCAGTATGATCTCTATTATGAATCTCTTGATCCTCTCCCTGAGAATACTTTGTTAGTTACTTTTGATGTTGAGTCGTTATACACAATGTTCCTCACGACGGCGGTATTGAAGCCATGGGACATTTTCTTCTGCAACGTGATTCTAATGAACTACCTTCCAGTGCATGTACAGTCGTGGTAAAACGTTTTGAGAATGACACAAGTATTGGTCTTCACAAAGTTCGCTGCTTCAGTGTTATGAGATATTTTTGTCAGATGTTACTATAATAATAATAATAATAATAATAATAATAATAATAATAATAAATAATAATATGCCATTTAGCAGACGCTTTTATCCAAAGCGACTTACAGTCGTGCGTGCATACATTTTTGTGTATGGGTGGTCCCGGGGATCGAACCCACTACCATGGCGTTACAAGCGCCGTGCTCTACCAGCTGAGCTACAGAGGACCACTATGGTATACTGAAGTATAATTACAAGCATTCCATAAGTGTCAAAGGCTTTTATTGACAATTGACAAATATTTGCATTGATGGCAGCCCATTCTTGCATAATCAATGCTTGGAGTTTGTCAGAATATGTGGGTTTTTGTTTGTCCACCTGCCTCTTGAGGATCGACCACAAGTTCTCAATGGGATTAAGGTCTGGGGAGTTTCCTGGCCATGGACCCAAAATGTCGATGTTTTGTTCCCCGAGCCACTTAGTTATCACTTTTGCCTTATGGCAAGGTGCTCCATCATGCTGGAAAAGGCATTGGTCGTCACCAAACTGTTCTTGGATGGTTGGGAGAAGTTGCTCTCGGAGGATGTGTTGGTACCATTCTTTATTCATGGCTGTGTTCTTAGGCAAAATTGTGAGTGAGCCCACTCCCTTGGCTGAGAAGCAACCCCACACATGAATGGTCTCAGGATGCTTTACTGTTGGCATGACACAGGACTGATGGTAGCGCTCACCTTGTCTTCTCCGGACGCCCCAGACAATCGGAAAGGGGATTCATCAGAAAAAATTACTTTACCCGAGTCCTCAGCAGTCCAATCCCTGTACCTTTTGCAGAATATCAGTCTCTCCCTGGTGTTTTTCCTGGAGAGAAGTGGCTTCCTCGCTGCCCTTCTTGACACCAGGCCATCCTCCAAAACTCTTTGCCTCACTGTGCGTGCAGATGCACTCACACCTGCCTGTTGCCATTCCTCAGCAAGCTCTGCACTGGTGGTGCCCCGATCCCGCAGCTGAATCAACTTTAGGAGACGGTCCTGGCGCTTGCTGGACTTTCTTGGGCGCCCTGACGCCTTCTTCACAACAATTGAACCTCGCTCCTTGATGTTCTTGATGATCCGATAAATGGAGTATTTAGGTGCAATCTTACTAGCAGCAATATCCTTGCCTGTGAAGCCCTTTTTGTGCAAAGCAATGATGACGGCACATGCTTCCTTGCAGGTAACCATGGTTTCAAGCACCACCCTCCTTTTAAAGCTTCCAGTCTGTTATTCTGACTCAATCAGCATGACAGAGTGATCTCCAGCCTTCTCCTCGTCAACACTCTCACCTGTGTTAACGAGAGAATCACTGACATGATGGCAGCTGGTCCTTTTGTGGCAGGGCTGAAATACAGGGGAAATGTTTTCTTTGGGATTAAGTTCATTTTCATGGCAAAGTGGGACTTTGCAATTCATTGCATTTCATCTGATCACTCTTCATAACATTCTGGAGTATATTCAAATTGCCATCATCAAAACTGAGGCAGCAGACTTTGTGAAAATTAGTATTTGTGTCATTCTCAAAACTTTTGACCACGACTGTATTAGTGTGATAGCCTCCCCGGCGAAGGATACATCGACACGGCCTTCAAAATCAACCAAATGAAGGCACCTTAGAAGGCATGACAACTACACAACTAATCTTCTCCTTTCCCCCTTCTGATAACCAGGTGGCGAATCGCATCTCTGCATGTCTGGCAGACATATCAGTATGGATGACGGATCACCACCTCAAGCTGAACCCTGGCAAGACGGAGCTGCTCTTCCTCCCGGGGAAGGACTGCCCGTTCCATGATCTCGCCATCACGGTTGACAACTCCGTTGTGTCCTCCTCCCAGAGTGCGAAGAGCCTTGGCGTGACCCTGGACAACACCCTGTCGTTCTCCGCTAACATCAAGGCGGTGACCCGATCCTGCAGGTTCATGCTCTACAACATTCGGAGAGTACGACCCTGCCTTACACAGGAAGCGGCACAGGTCCTAATCCAGGCACTTGTCATCTCCCGTCTGGATTACTGCAACTCGCTGTTGGCTGGCCTCCCTCCCTGTGCCATTAAACCCCTACAACTCATCCAGAATGCCGCAGCCCGTCTGGTGTTCAACCTTCCCAAGTTCTCTCACGTCACCCCCCTCCTCCGCACACTCCACTGGCTTCCAGTTGAAGCTCGCATCCGTTACAAGACCATGGTGCTTGCCTATGGAGCAGTGAGGGGAACGGCACCTCCGTACCTTCGGGCTCTGATCAGTCCCTACACCCAAACGAGGGCATTGCGTTCATCCACCTCTGGCCTGCTGGCTCCCCTTCTCTGCGGAAGCATAGTTCCCGCTCAGCCCAGTCAAAACTGTTCGCTGCTCTGGCACCCCAATGGTGGAACAAGCTCCCTCACGACGCCAGGACAGCGGAGTCACTCACCACCTTCCGGAGACATTTGAAACCCCACCTCTTTAAGGAATACCTGGGATAGGATAAAGTAATCCTTCTACCCCCCCCCCCCCCCCCCCCCCCCCCCCCCCCCCAAAAAAAAAGAAAAAAAAAAAGTGTAAAGTGGTTTTCCCACTGGCTATAGGGTGAATGCACCAATTTGTAAGTCGCTCTGGATAAGAGCGTCTGCTAAATGACGTAAATGTGCCCTTGAGCAAGGCACTTAACCCTAATTGCTCCTGTAAGTCGCTCTGGATAAGAGCGTCTGCTAAATGACTAAAATGTAATGTAAATGTATGAAACATGACCATTAGAGGTGCACTTACCCAACATGACCATTAGAGGTGCACTTACACAACATGACCACTAGAGGTGCACTTACCCAACATGACCACTAGAGGGTAGCAAACATCAACAGAGGTGTCTGCTTTCTCCACCACACAGTGAACACAGTAAACAACGTTTCAGGTCTTTGGATATGGAGTCTCTCCCTACTGAAGTGCAGTTGGAGTATATTAACTACAGAGTCAGAGCATTTATCCCAAGACCAATGCAGTGTGATCACTGTAAATCTTTTGGTCATGTAGCAAGTGTTTGCAGAAGGGAGAATCCGAGATGTCCAAGTTGTGGAAAGGATCATATTATGTGTTATAAAAGTGATGAATATGTGACATGTTGCAATTGCACTGGGAACCATGAAGCCACGTCTTCCGAATGCCCCACAAGGGTGAAAGAGAATGAGGTGGCCTAAGTCAGGGTTGTCCAGAGCATTTCAGATGAAGCAGCTGAAGAGGGTGAAGTCCTTCCTGCCTCCAAGGCATGCCTCAAAGTGCCGAGGTTTTTTAAATAATAAATGAGGAGCTTAGAAATTGTAATTTAATATTTGCTAATGTTGGGTCAACTATTAGTATTTGAACTCTCTCTCTCTCTCAAATGGAGCTGGTGCGTCCAGAGAGCTGGCGGTCAACTCTCCACAAGAAGCAGCAGCAGTGGATTGACCGGACGCTGTTTACCAGGAGCTGCCTACAGAGCTCACAGTTCGTCACTGTCCTTGCCCTGGTGGGGTGAAGACCAGAAGAGGGTGAAGTCCTTCCTGCCTCCAAGACCAGAAGAGGGTGATGTCCTTCCTGCCTCCAAGACCAGAAGAGGGTGATGTCCTTCCTGCCTCCAAGACCAGAAGAGGGTGATGTCCTTCCTGCCTCCAAGACCAGAAGAGGGTGATGTCCTTCCTGCCTCCAAGACCAGAAGAGGGTGATGTCCTTCCTGCCTCCAAGACCTGAAGAGGGTGATGTCCTTCCTGCCTCCAAGACCAGAAGAGGGTGATGTCCTTCCTGCCTCCAAGGCCTGCCTCAGAAAGTGCTGGTGTGAGTTTTTGCATAATAAATGAGAAGCTTAGCTTATATATTCATCTTTCTTGATCTATCATGCCTCAGGATTCCACTGGGTAAACATTATCTAACTAAATTATGAACTTTTCTGTGATGATATCTGGGAGAAGATGAGTCCTGTCTGGTATAATTAGTGGTCAAGACTGGACCAGGAGGGTTGGGTTGGATAAACTCCTCTGTATGTGGCACAGATGTGACTATTTAGCATGTCTAACAATCAATCATCCCTATTGGCTGTGGGCTCCCCATTCTAAAGTAGAACCATCATTTTACTTGCAAATAATATTGTCCAGAAATGACCTCATTGGACAGAAACGGGCACTCCTCCCCACACTCATGAGTAAACGCATATAATGTTTCCCTGAAACAAAGGATTTCTGTATTTTCATGAAATAAGACATTGATTCATAGATTATCATACAAGCCAACATTCAAGGCAACACTTGATGTAAACAATTAGCAAATAAATGTCCACACCTTTAAATCCCAACTAGAAGGGTAATTTTACATGAAGTAAAATTGTGTGACCTGCTTCAGTTTTTGAAAATTGTTATGGTAGTTGAAGAAGTTAAAAATGTTTTACTTTAGCAAATCAGTCACTTTAAATATTCTACATGAAGGTAGGGTAGCCTGGGGAACATAGTAACACAGGGTCAGTTGTAACCGCTAAATAACTCCAATTAGAAACCACTTAAAGCTCTTGTCTCTACATGCCCAAGAGGTTTTGTTTAAATCCATTAATTACTTTTAGTTTTATGGACAAAAAAAGTGATTTGAGGCCCTAAAGTAAATATACTTGCCGCCTCTCTTTTTTTAAAATTATTGACCTGTGTAACATTCACCTACTGGGTCAATTGTAACATTTAACTTAAATAATATTTTCATAATAATCAAAATTCTAAAAGTGTTACTTTGTTCCCCAGTCTCCCCTACTCTTACTGAGGAAAGGCCTCCTCAACTGGAGAATCTACAGCTGCTGAGGTGTTAATCAGCCCAGTGCTGCTCTGACCACAGTGTTGTTAGGAAGCACATTTTCTAACACTACATACACAGCCTTGTCAACTCTAACTGTGAACTACTTCTATTACTGGAAATAAACTCAGCAGTGGTCAGACCACAGAATACACCAACATAAACAACACCAGTAAATTAAACATCCATTATATGGCATCTTCTGGTTTCCAGTTAGTGTGTTAGAGGCTAACTCAGAGATGGAAAGTTGATTGACATTTGATTTCTTCCTCCATTTCATTCAGTTGGAAACATCTTCCTCCATTTCATTCAGTTGTAAACATCTTCCTCCATTTCATTCAGTTGTAAACATCTTCCTCCATTTCATTCAGTTGTATAGATATATGTAATGAATGTGAGACCTTTATGAGACATCATACTAAATATTGTTACTTGCTGGTCAAGGGAAATGCAAGTGTTACTTCTTTGAGTTGCTGAGTCAGAGGCGCTAAGCCTTGTGGGATATTAATTGAACGTGAACTCAGCAACTGTAACCCACCTCGGTGCTGCAGTGTTGTTGTAATTAATTACTTAAAAATCAAACAATGTGATTTTCTGGATTTTTGTTTTAGATTCCGTCTCTCACAGTTGAAGTGTACCTATGATAAAAATTACAGACCTCTACATGCTTTGTAAGTAGGAAAACCTGCAAAATCGGCAGTGTATCAAATACTTGTTCTCCCCACTGTATATATACAGTGGGGGAAAAAAGTATTTAGTCAGCCACCAATTGTGCAAGTTCTCCCACTTAAAAAGATGAGAGAGGCCTGTAATTTTCATCATAGGTACACGTCAACTATGACAGACAAAATGAGAAAAAAAAATCCAGAAAATCACATTGTAGGATTTTTAATGAATTTATTGGCATATGATGGTGGAAAATAAGTATTTGGTCAATAACAAAAGTTTCTCAATAGTTTGTTATATACCCTTTGTTGGCAATGACACAGGTCAAACGTTTTCTGTAAGTCTTCACAAGGTTTTCAAACACTGTTGCTGGTATTTTGGCCCATTCCTCCATGCAGATCTCCTCTAGAGCAGTGATGTTTTGGGGCTGTCACTGGGCAACACAGACTTTCAACTCCCTCCAAAGATTTTCTATGGGGTTGAGATCTGGAGACTGGCTAGGCCACTCCAGGACCTTGAAATGCTTCTTACGAAGCCACTCCTTCGTTGCCCGGGCGGTATGTTTGGGATCATTGTCATGCTGAAAGACCCAGCCACGTTTCATCTTCAATGCCCTTGCTGATGGAAGGAGGGTTTCACTCAAAATCTCACGATACATGGCCCCATTCATTCTTTCCTTTACACGGATCAGTCGTCCTGGTCCCTTTGCAGAAAAACAGCCCCAAAGCATGATGTTTCCAACCCCATGCTTCACAGTAGGTATGGTGTTCTTTGGATGCAACTCAGCATTTTTGTCCTCCAAACATGACGAGTTGAGTTTTTACCAAAAAGTTATATTTTGGTTTCATCTGACCATATGACATTCTCCCAATCCTCTTCTGGATCATCCAAATGCACTTCAGACGGGCCTGGACATGTACTGGCTTAAGCAGGGGGACACGTCTCGCACTGCAGGATTTGAGTCCCTGGCGGCGTAGTGTGTTACTGATGGTTGGCTTTGTTGCTTTGGTCCCAGCTCTCTGCAGGTCATTCACTAGGTCCCCCCGTGTGGTTCTGGGATTTTTGCTCACCGTTCTTGTGATCATTTTGACCCCACGGGGTGAGATCTTGCGTGGAGCCCCAGATCGAGGGAGATTATCAGTGGTCTTGTATGTCTTCCATTTCTTAATAATTGCTCCCACAGTTGATTTCTTCAAACCAAGCTGCTTACCTATTGCAGATTCAGTCTTCCCAGCCTGGTGCAGGTCTACAATTTTGTTTTTGGTGTCCTTTGACAGCTCTTTGGTCTTGGCCATTGTGAAGTTTGGAGTGTGACTGTTTGAGGTTGTGGACAGGTGTCTTTTATACTGATAACAAGTTCAAACAGGTGCCATTAATACAGGTAACGAGTGGAGGACAGAGGAGCCTCTTAAAGAAGAAGTTACAGGTCTGTGAGAGCCTGAAATCTTGCTTGTTTGTAGGTGACCAAATACTTATTTTCCACCATAATTTGCAAATAAATTCATTAAAAATCCTACAATGGGATTTTCTGGATTTTTTTTTCTCAATTTGTCTGTCATAGTTGACGTGTACCTATGATGAAAATTACAGGCCTCTCTCATATTTTTAAGTGGGAGAACTTGCACAATTGGTGGCTGACTAAATACTTTTTTTCCCCACTGTATATATATACAAACAAAGCCATGTGTGAAGATAGTTAAAAGACTGAAGCACTGGAAGCATTTAAAGGTCATACATGTAACATTTCTACCTGGAAATCATACATGTAACATTTCTACCTGGAAATCATACATGTAACATTTCTACCTCAATCAGAAATGAAGGAATAAAAAGGGGGGAGAGAGGAGTGGAAGAACGGGGAAGCGAGGGAGAGAGAGAGAAAGAGAGAGAATAGAGAGGGGGAGAGAGGGAGAGAGGGAGAGAGGGATTCCCTGAAACTTCTGTAACTTCAGGCCTATTCCATGGACACTGCTGTAACTTCAGGCCTATTCCATGGAAACTTCTGTAACTTCAGGCCTATTCCATGGAAACTTCTGTAACTTCAGGCCAATTCCATGGAAACTTCTGTAACTTCAGGCCTATTCCATGGAAACTTCTGTAACTTCAGGCCTATTCCATGGAAACTTCTGTAACTTCAGGCCTATTCCATGGAAACTTCTGTAACTTCAGGCCTATTCCATGGAAACTTCTGTAACTTCAGGCCTATTCCATGGAAACTTCTGTAACTTCAGGCCTATTCCATGGACACTGCTGTAACTTCAGACCTATTCCATGAAACTGCTGTAACTTCAGGCCTATTCCATGGAAACTTTTGTAACTTCAGGCCTATTCCATGTACACTGCTGTAACTTCAGGCCTAGTTCATGGAAACTGCTGTAACTTCAGGCCTATTCCATGGAAACTTCTGTAACTTCAGGCCTATTCCATGTACACTGCTGTAACTTCAGGCCTATTCCATGGACACTGCTGTAACTTCAGGCCTATTCCATGGAAACTTCTGTAACTTCAGGCCTATTCCATTGAAACTTCTGTAACTTCAGGCCTATTCCATGGAAACTTCTGTAACTTCAGGCCTATTCCATGGACACTGCTGTAACTTCTGTAACTTCAGGCCTAGTTCATGGAAACTGCTGTAACTTCAGGCCTATTCCATGGAAACTTCTGTAACTTCAGGCCTATTCCATGTACACTGCTGTAACTTCAGGCCTATTCCATGGAAACTTCTGTAACTTCAGGCCTATTCCATGGAAACTTCTGTAACTTCAGGCCTATTCCATTGAAACTTCTGTAACTTCAGGCCTATTCCATGGAAACTTCTGTAACTTCAGGCCTATTCCATGGACACTGCTGTAACTTCAGGCCTATTCCATGGACACTGCTGTAACTTCAGGCCTATTCCATGGAAACTTCTGTAACTTCAGGCCTATTCCATGGAAACTTCTGTAACTTCAGGCCTATTCCATGGAAACTTCTGTAACTTCAGGCCTATTCCATGGAAACTTCTGTAACTTCAGGCCTATTCCATTGAAACTTCTGTAACTTCAGGCCTATTCCATGGACACTGCTGTAACTTCAGGCCTATTCCATGGACACTGCTGTAACTTCAGGCCTATTCCATGGAAACTTATGTAACTTCAGGCCTATTCCATGGACACTGCTGTAACTTCAGGCCTATTCCATGGAAACTTCTGTAACTTCAGGCCTATTCCATGAAACTGCTGTAACTTCAGGCCTATTCCATGGAAACTTCTGTAACTTCAGGCCTATTCCATGGAAACTTCTGTAACTTCAGGCCTATTCCATGGACACTGCTGTAACTTCAGGCCTATTCCATGTGAACAACATTTCTCACCGTTTCAACACTGTGAAGGAGAAGCCTGTTTTTGTTTCTCCATAAGAGAATCTTCAAAAGTCAATAGACCATTTAGCTTATTTTATTAAAGTTTATTCATCAAATTCACAAGATCAACCTTAACCTGTTTGTTTGGATGCAGAATGAGTGAAATGTTGTTTTAATTGTCAACTGACTGCTTAAGTAAGTAAGTCTTGTCCAAGCCAGAACGGCCCAAAGTTCAAGAACCTTTCTCTTGTTTCTGTAGCGTGAGGCAGCTGGATGTACAAGTACTGGACAGGAAGCTAATCTGTTAGAGGGCCTTACACCCAATCCATCTCCTTCAAGCAGACGCATCAGGCCCCATTTTATAGAGTCTTTGGTATGACTCAAACAGGGATCAAACCCCCAACACCTTATCAGGGTGGACACTACCCACAAGGCCACTAGTTGGCAACTGACTGCTTGCAAGTCAGATAATTATGCCAAACAAACAAGTACAGGTTGATCTGGTAACTTGTATAAATAAAACGAAAAGGAAGCTGACTGCTTGTAGCAGACTACTGTAGGCCAGGTGCTCTGTTTTCTTTAGACACACCTTCTCCCAGATCTCATGATAGAATAGTTCATCATTCAGTAAGATACTGTTTACCCAGTGGCCTGTTTACCACCTGAGGCATCCTTAGATCATGAGATAGGAAGAAGAACTCAGCGTACAGAGAGCGTTCACTCCTTCTGCATTAAACTACCAGGTCAAGGTTCATCTGGGGCATTTTATAATCAGTTGGCCAGGCAACTGTCAGGAGAAGGAAGGGTGGGAACATTCAAAATGATTTGTCCTCCTAAGATTTTGTTTATGAAATGAAGTTCAAACAAAGTCAATGTGTTAAAAGGTTGACTTTGGGCAAAAATGCAAAAGAACAGCTTTAAACTGTATAACTGATCAATGCACCATCATACCCGGTCATTTAATGGTTTAATTATATATTTGGCTTCAGAAGTTCAATTCCTGACTGATCTCTACCGCTTCCGTCCAAAAACAAATCCCCCAAATCACCCCATTTCTTTAAAACACTTATCAAGGAAAAGTAAAGACATGACATTCTCAATGGCAGAGTTAGGGCCCATGAAAATGTTGAATTAACATGAAGTAAATTAAAATGTCTGTGGTGGTTCTTGTTAAAAGGCCCAGAGGCCTGATCACCATACAGTCCCATGGAATAGGCCTTCAGTAGGTGAGTCACATTTTATTTGTTACAGCAGTTTCCATGTAAGCATACAGAGGAGTTTATGCAAATCCACCCTATCTGTCTTGACATCTGAAGGAGGAGTCTCTGAAAACCTATTTAAAGCAGTCTGTCTTGTCTCAGCTCAGCAGGCTCCAGTCTACCAACTGGTCTCTGTAACTTCATCTTTGTCTCTGTGGTGTCCAGTCTTCAGGTGATGATGGAGGTATTGAATCATCTCTCTACTCTCCTCCTCCTCTCTCTCCTTCCTCCTTCTCTCTCTCATGTAGTGGGGAAGTTCAGTGATGTTCCAGAGTGCAGTGATTTCTTCCTGGAGGGGACAACTCCAAATCTCCCGGGTATTTTGGTTGGTGGGACAGTCAAGGACCAGAACCGCTACAAACCGATTTGCCAGAAGTACAAGAACAGCTACAGGTTTGCAACTCTCTACGACACGATCAACAAGATCCCTGTGTTCTCAGCCTACACCTTCACTGGTCCTCCTACTGACCCAAGACCAGATCCACCCTGGATGATCGAGCCCCAGGTAGGCTTAATGTTTTGTCATATAACATAACTTATACTTGTTAACTGTCTGTGATATATAGCAGTAATGTTAACATAATATAGAACTACCACTATAGAGGGTATAGAGACTTGATTGACTGTCTTGATTGTGGATCGTGACCCCCCCCCCGCCCCCCCCCCCCCCCCCCCCCCCCACCACAAAAGAGGGTTAATTGTACAGAAAACTTGTGAATGAATGAATGTATGTTTGTTGTTTCCTGCAGCTCAACGACATAAAAAACAGCCCTGAAATGAGTAAGGATAAGGGACAGTCTCCATACCCAAACCAGGCTGGGAACAACGACTATAAGAACTCAATAGACAGTAATGGGGTGAACAGAGGTCACCTCTTTCCATGTTCACATGCTCATGACCTTGAAACTCAGAAGTCCACCTTTACCTTGACCAACATCGTTCCCCAGGTGGAGACCTTCAACGGGGGCAGCTGGAAGGATATGGAGGACTATGTCAGAACAACACTTCAGAACGACTGTCTTGATAACAACGGGAAGATAAAGGCCTATGTGGTGACTGGAGCAGCGCCCAGTACGAACAACGAACTGAACAACCGAGTGAACATCCCGGATCTCCTGTGGACAGCCTACTGCTGTTACAACAGCAACCAGAGACAGTGGGTGGCCGGAGCACACTGGGGTGAGAACATAAATGAGAAAAAGGGGAAAACATTGAAAACAGAAAGCTTGGGAGCACTCGAAAACAAGTTGAACAAAGGTGTCCAGGTGTTCCCACAGAAGTGTCCAAGAGGTCTTAACACTGCCCCCTCCTGGTTTGGAAGTATTGTTTCCACACTGAGGAATCTTAAAAATTCTGTGATGAATAGAATTGGATGATCTAGGTACAGATGCTCACACCATATCAACAAACTCTCAACTAAACTCTGTTGAAATGCTGTTGATATGCAACCACTTGTTATGGTTAGAGTAATGGTTATGAGGGTTATAATGGTTATGTGGGTTATAATGGTTATGAGGGTTATAATGGTTATGAGGGTTATAATGGTTATGTGGGTTATAATGGTTATGTGGGTTATAATGGTTATGAGGGTTATAATGGTTATGAGGGTTATAATGGTTATGAGGGTTATAATATTATGAGGGTTATAATGGTTATGAGGGTTATAAAGGGTATGAGGGTTATAATATTATGAGGGTTATAATGGTTATGAGGGTTATAAAGGGTATGAGGGTTATAATATTATGAGGGTTATAAAGGGTATGAGGGTTATAATGTTATGAGGGTTATAAAGGGTATGAGGGTTATAATATTATGAGGGTTATAAAGGGTATGAGGGTTATAATGTTATGAGGGTTATAATGGTTACATGTCAACATCTGTATACTTTCAATTGAAATACTTTCTGTAAAATCTGCACTCTGTTACTTGTAATGCTATTTTCCTTGTTAAAGGGGCAATCTGCGATTGCTACATCCATTTTTGGACTTTAACAATTATTGTAACCATTAAATAATGACTGAATCAACTCTCCCATCTGTGTCCTATATTCTCTTGCATCAGGAACTTCTCGATACCAGAAACTCATCATAACACCTTGTTAAAGGGGCAGTCTGCGATTGCTACATCCATTTTTGGACTTTTCAATTCATTATACACTGCTCAAAAAAATAAAGGGAACACTTAAACAACACAATGTAACTCCAAGTCAATCACACTTCTGTGAAATCAAACTGTCCACTTAGGAAGCAACACTGATTGACAATACATTTCACATGCTGTTTTGCAAATGGAATAGACAACAGGTGGAAATTATAGGCAATTAGAAAGACACTCCCAATAAAGGAATGGTTCTGCAGGTGGTGACCTCAGACCACTTCTCAGTTCCTATGCTTCCTGGCTGATGTTTTGGTCACTTTTGAATGCTGGCGGTGCTTTCACTCTAGTGGTAGCATGAGACGGAGTCTACAACCCACACAAGTGGCTCAGGTAGTGCAGCTCATCCAGGATGGCACATCAATGCGAGCTGTGGCAAGAAGGTTTGCTGTGTGTGTCAGCATAGTGTCCAGAGCATGGAGGCGCTACCAGGAGACAGGCCAGTACATCAGGAGACGTGGAGGAGGCTGTAGGAGGGCAACAACCCAGCAGCAGGACCGCTACCTCCGCCTTTGTGCAAGGAGGAGCAGGAGGAGCACTGCCAGAGCCCTGCAAAATGACCTCCAGCAGGCCACAAATGTGCATGTGTCTGCTCAAACGGTCAGAAACAGACTCCATGAGGGTGGTATGAGGGCCCGACGTCCACAGGTGGGGGTTGTGCTTACAGCCCAACACCGTGCAGGACGTTTGGCATTTGCCAGAGAACACCAAGATTGGCAAATTCGCCACTGGCGCCCTGTGCTCTTCACAGATGAAAGCAGGTTCACACTGAGCACATGTGACAGACGTGACAGAGTCTGGAGACGCCGTGGAGAACGTTCTGCTGCCTGCAACATCCTCCAGCATGACCGGTTTGGCGGTGGGTCAGTCATGGTGTGGGGTGGCATTTCTTTGGGGGGCCGCACAGCCCTCCATGTGCTCGCCAGAGGTAGCCTGACTGCCATTAGGTACCGAGATGAGATCCTCAGACCCCTTGTGAGACCATATGCTGGTGCGGTTGGCCCTGGGTTCCTCCTAATGCAAGACAATGCTAGACCTCATGTGGCTGGAGTGTGTCAGCAGTACTGCAAGAGGAAGGCATTGATGCTATGGACTGGCCCGCCCGTTCCCCAGACCTGAATCCAATTGAGCACATCTGGGACATCATGTCTTGCTCCATCCACCAACGCCACGTTGCACCACAGACTGTCCAGGAGTTGGCGGATGCTTTAGTCCAGGTCTGGGAGGAGATCCCTCAGGAGACCTTCCGCCACCTCATCAGGAGCGTGCCCAGGCGTTGTAGGGAGGTCATACAGGCACGTGGAGGCCACATACACTACTGAGCCTCATTTTGACTTGTTTTAAGGACATTACATCAAAGTTGGATCAGCCTGTAGTGTGGTTTTCCACTTTAATTTTGAGTGTGACTCCAAATCCAGACCTCCATGGGTTGATACATTTGATTTCCGTTGATCATTTTTGTGTGATTTTGTTGTCAGCACATTCAACTATGTAAAGAAAAAAGTATTTAATAAGATTATTTCATTCATTCAGATAGATCTAGAATGTGTTATTTTAGTGTTCCCTTTATTTTTTTGAGCAGTGTATATATACACTGAGTGTACAAAACATTATGGACACCTGCTCTTTCCATGATATAGATTGACCAGGTGAATCCAGGTGAAAGCTATGATCCCTAATTGATGTCACTTGTTAAATCCACTTCAATCAGTGTAGATGAAGGGGAGGAGACAGGTTAAAGAAGGATTTTTAAACCTTGAGACAACTGAGACATGGATTGTGTTTGTGTTCCATTCAGAGGGTGAATGGGCAAGACAAGATATTTAAGTGCCTTTGAATGGGATATGGTAGTAGGTGCCAGGCACACCGGTTTGTGTCAAGAACTGCAACGCTGCTGGGTTTTTCACGCTTAACAGTTTACCGTGTGTTATCAACAATAGACTAGCCAACTTACCACAACTGTGGGAAGCATTGGAGTCAACATGGGCCAGCATCCCTGTGGAGCGCTGTCGACACCTTGTAGAGTCCATGCCCCGACGTATTGAGGCTGTTCTGAGGGGAAAAGGGGGTGCAACTCAATATTATGGAAGGTGTTCTTAATGTTTTGGATACTCAGTGTATGTATATACTCGTTGATTCTTGGAAAATATAACTCATACATAATTGTGTTAATGAATTGTGTATCTCTGTAGAGGTCACACATCATATGTCAGAGTTTTTCATTCCAGCCATAACGCAGACAACCTATTGAGAAGACATTCCCCCCACAGGAGACCAGGGTTCAATCCCTGATTCAAACCTTTCAAGTCTATATATATCTATAGTCTATACTCTTCCCTCTCTGTCCATCTCTTCTATGTCTATATATATCTATAGTCTATACTCTTCTCTCTCTGTCCATCTCTTCTATGTCTATATATATCTATAGTTAACCCCTTCTCTCTCGTCCCCTTCTTCTATGTTAAAATATAAACTATAGTTATACTTTTCTCTTTGTAAAACTCTTCATGTATATATTTTATAGTCTATACTCTTCCATCTCTGTCCATCTCTTATGTTTTTATATATTATAGTCTAACTCTTCTCTTCTCTCTCTGTCCATTTTCATGTTAATTATTTAGTTTTTACTTTGTCTCTGTCCATTCTTCTATGTCTATATATATATTATAGTCTTACCTTTTTTTCTCGGGCCATTCTTTCTATGTTATATATAAAATATCTATAGTCTAAATCTTCCCTCCTTTTCTTTTCTTTTATGGTTTTAAAATATCTATGTCTTTTACTCTTCTTTTCTGTCCATCTTTTATGTCTATAAAAATATTTTTATATATAGTCTAACTCTTCTCTCTCGTTTCATCTCTTCTAGGGCTATATAATCTATAAATTTATTTTTTCTTTTCTCCGTCCCTCTTTTCTAGTCTATATATATCTATAGTTTTTAAATCTTCCTTTCTCTCTGTCCCTTTTTATGTATAAATATATATCTATGTCTATACTCTTTTCTTTTTGTCCATCTCTTTTATGTCTAATTTTATCATAGCTATAATCCCTTTCTTCTGTCCCTCCTTCTTGTTATAATTAAACATGTCTATACTCTTCTCTCTTTTGTCCCTCTTCTTATGGCTATATATATCTTTGCTATATTTTTCTCTTCTCTCTCGGGGGATCTTTTTGTTTAATAAAACTAAAGGGCTAAAAACCCTTTTCCCTTGTCCATCTCTTCTATGTTATATTTTTTATCTTGTCTATACTCTTCCCCCTGTCCATTTTTCATGGGCTTTTATATATTATTTATAATCTTCTCCCTGTGATCTTTTAGTCTATATATACTATATTCTTTTACTCTTCTCTCCCTTTCCCTATTTTTGTTATTATATTATTTGTCAACTCTTCTCTCCTATCCCTTCTTCTATGTCTTAATATATAAGTCATACTCTTCTTCTCTCCCCTCTTTTTTGTATATATATTATAGTTTTACTCTTCCTTTCTCTTGGGCCCCCCTTTTGTTATATATATCTTAGTCTATACCCTTTTTCTCTGTCCTCTCTTCTAGTCTATATATATCATAGTTATAATTTCTTTCTCTGTTCCATCTCTTCTATGGGGGGCCATATATTTTGCTAACTCTTTTCCCCTTTTTCCCCTTTCTTGTTATAATTTTCTATAGCCCCTACCCCCCCTTTTTTCTTCTCCTTCTGTTTCCCTCTTTATTTTCTATATATATATATCAGAGTCATACTCTTCTTTTCTCCCCGGGCCATCCTTTTATGTTAAAATATATCTATTGTCTAAACTCTTTCTTCTCTTTGTCCATTTTGTTCTATGTCTATATATATCTATAGTCTATATCTTTTTCTCCTGTCCATTTCTTCTATTCTATATTTTAAAATTTTTGTCTATTTTCTTTCCTCTTGTCCAATTTTTTATGTCTATAATATATCTATAGTCATAATTTCTTTTTCCTTTCACTTTCGGTGGCTTAAAACTTAGTTATACTTTTTCTCTCTCTTTCCCTTTTAGCCCAATTTTGTCTTACTCTTCTCTCTGGTTTTTCTCCCTTTATGTCTTAATTCTATGCAATCCTTAACCCCCTTTTCCATCCTTCATGTCAATAAAATGGGTTAAAAATTCTGGCCCCGGTTTCCTTATTTAGGTTTTAATTAACAAGGGTTTTTAAGATTCCCCTTGGTTCAATCCTTTAGGGCTAAAATTCCATAGGGGCTATACTCCCCCCTTTTTCTCTGCCAATTTCTTTAATTTAAAAGTCCCAATTTTTATCTTAGTCTACCCCTTCCCTCCTTTTTGGCCATCTTTCCCTTTTTAATCCCTTTTTATATCTATGTTTAACCCCTTTTTTTTTGTCCCCAACTTTTTATTGGTTATTTTTAAAAATCAAAAGTCTTACTTTCCCTTTGTCCATTCTTCTATGTCTATATAATTTTTAAGTTATACTCTTCTCTTCTGTCCCTCTCTTTTTATGTATATAAAATCTATAGTTATTTTTCTTCCCTTTTATGTTTTCCATCTTTCCCCCTTTTGTTCCCTTTTTTATATATATATATAAATCTATACTCTTCTTCTCTGTCCCTCTTTTCTAGTCTATATTAAACTATAGTCTAACTCTTCCCCCCTCTGTCCAAACTTTTCTATGTTTAAAATTTTATATTATAGTCTATTCTTTCCCTCCCGGCCCTATTTTTAGGCTATATTATCTATAGTCTATACTCCCTCTCTGTCAAATCCCCCTTTTATGTTATATAAATCTAAGTCATATTTCCCTTCTGTCCAAAACCTTCTATGTCTATATATATCTATAGTCTTATTCTTTTACTCTGTTCCCTTTATTTTTATGTCTATATAATCTTGTTTTATTTTTCCCCCTTCCCCTTGTCCATTTTTTCTATGTCTATATAAAAATCTATACCCTTTTCTTTTTTTTGTCCATCTCTTCTATTATATATATATCATAGGGTTTTACTCCTTTTTTCCCCCCTGTCCACTCTTTATGGCTATATATATCTTAGGGTTTTACTCTTTCTTCTGTCCAAACTTCTATGTCTTTTTATATATCTATAGTTATTACTTTCCCCCCCCTTTTCCAATTTTTCTATGTCTTTTTATATTATAGTCTATACTCTTCTCTCTTGTCCCTCTCCCTTTTATCATATAATCTTTAGTCTATACTTTCCCCCTTGGCCCTTTTTCTTCTATTTATATTTTATATATTTTTAGTCTATACCTTTCTCTTGGCCCTTTTTTATGTTTTAAATATCAAGTCGACTCTTCCCTTTCGGCCAAACTCTTTTATGTCTTTTTTATATATTATAGTCATACTCTTCCCTCTAGTCCCTCTTATTCTATGTCTATATAATCTATTTGTTATACTCTTCCCCTCTGTCCATTTCTTCTATGTCATTAAATCTATAGTCTTACTTTCCCCTCTGTCCCCTTTTTCTTATAATTTTTAAAATTTTATCTTAGGCCTTTCTCTTCCCCCTTGTCCCTCTCTTTTTATGTTTATATAAATCAAAAGTCTATACTTTTATCTTTGGAAACTCTTTTATTTTTATATATATTTTTATATTATAGTCTATACTCTTCCCTCTTCAATCTTTTAGTCATATAATCTATATCTTCCCCTTTCTCTCTGTCCCTCTTTCTATGTTTTTATTTTTTAAATTATAGTATTTACTCTTCTTTTTTTCTTTTTTTTTCTTTTCCATTCTTTTTTCTTGTTTTTTTATTTTAAAACCTATAGTTATCTCTTCTCTTTTCTTTTTCCACTCTTTATGTTTTATATAAAATTTTTCTATAGTCTATAATCTTCTTTTTGTCCATTCTTCTATGTCTATTTAAAACTATTTGTCTATATCTTCTCTCTCTGCATTCTTCTATGTTAATATATCATAGTCAAAACTTTCTTTTATCCCGTCCCTCTCTTCTATGTTATATAGAAACTAAGTTTTACTCTTTTTTCTCTTGTCCAAACTCTTCTATGTCATATAATATCTAAAGTTTTAATCTTCCCTTTGTCCATCTCTTTTATGTCTTATATATCTTTTTAGTCTATAACCCCTTTCCTCTCTTTTGTTTTTTTGATTTTTCTTCTTATTGTTTTATTAAAAATCTATATTTTATACTTTCTCTTTTTGTCCATCTCGTCTTTTGGGATTTTATAAACTATAGTCCCATATTTTCCTCCATCCATCTTCTATTTTATATATATATAGTCTATACCCCTTCTCCCCTGTCCAAACTCTTTTATTTTCTATATATATCCCATAGTTATACTCTTCTCTTCTCTCCTGTCCTCCCTTTTGGGCTATATATATCTAAAGTTTTATACCCTTCTTTCTCTGTCCATCTCTTCTAGTCCATATATATAAAATTAAATCTATTTTCTTCTTCTCTGTCCATTTTCTTTAGGGCTATATATATCTATAGTCTATACTTTCCCCCCTGTCCCCTTTTCTTCTAGTTATATTATCTATGGGCTATAATCTTTTTCTCCTCTGTCCCTCTCTTTAGGGTTTTATATATATAAACTATAGTCTTACTCTTTTCTTTTCCCCTCTGTCCCTCTTTTATGGGCTATAATTATCTATTTGTCTAACTCTTCTTTCTTTCTGTCCCTCGTTTTTTGTCTAAAATTTTACTATAGTCTATACTCTTTCTCTCTGGCCATCTTTATGGGCTATTATATCTATAGTATATCTTTTCTTGTCCATCTTTTATGTATATATTTTATATTTTTAGTCTAACTCTTTTTTCTTCTTGTTTCCCTCTTTTTTAGTCTATATATATTTTATAGTATTATTTCTTCCCCTGTCCATCCTTTTTTATTTTCATATATATCTATAGTTTACTCTTCTCTCTTGTTCATCTTTCATGTTATATAATTATAGTAAAAAATTCCTCTCTGTCCCCCCTTTCTATGTTATAATTTTCTTAGTCATAAATCTTTCTCTTGGGCAAACTCTTTAGGGTTTTATATATCTAAGTATATACTCTTCTTTTTCCCTCTCTGTCCATAATTTTTATGTTTTTATTAAAAATGTCTATATCTTCTTTTCTGTCCATCTTTATATGGGCTATAATATACTAAGTTAAAACTTTTTCTCTCTCTGTCCCTCTCTTCTATGTCTATATTTTATCTTAGTCTATATCTTTCTCTCTGTCCATCTATTTTGTCTAATAATCTATAGTCTTTTCTTCCCTTCTGTCCATTCTTTATGTCTATATATATATATATTTGTCATATCTCTCTCTTGGGCCCTTCTTCTATGTCTTATATATTATAGTCTATACCTTTTCCCCCTCGTCCAAACTCTTTATGTTATATATATATATATTAAAAGTCTTATCTTCTCTCTCGTCCCCTTTTCTATGTCATATAATCTATAGGCTATACTCTTCCCCCTTGTCCATCTCTTTATGTCTATATATACCCATAGTCAATCTTCCCCCCCCCTTTTCCATTCTTCTAGTTATATATATATATACTATAGTCTTATTTCCCTCTCTGTCCATCTCTTCATGTCTATTATATTATAGTCTTACTCTTTTATCTCTGTCCATTTTCTATGTCTAATATAATTTTAATTTTAAAAGTTTTATACCCCTTCTTTTTGTACAAACTTTCATGTCTTAAAATATACTATAGTTTGAAATCTTCCTCCGGGCCATTTTTATAGTTTATATATAATTAGGGTTTTATTTTTCTTTCTTCCCCTGTCATCTTTCCCATGTATAATATAAAATTTTATAGTCTATCTTTCTCTCTTGTTTCCCCTCTTTTATGTTATATAAACTATAGTTAACTTTCTTCTCGGGCCCCCCCCTTCTAGGGTTTTATATATCTATAGTTAACCTTCTCTCTTGTCCAAACTTTCTTGTCTTAATAAACTATAGTTATACTCTTCTCTTCTCTCTTGTCCAAACTCTTAATTTTCTATATATATATCTAAAGGTTATAATTTTTCTCTTGTCCCTTTTCTTCTATGTCAATATATTAAGTATATAATTTCCCTTTCCATCTTTTTATGTCTATATATATTTTCTAGGTTTTAATTCCCCTTCTCTCTCTGTCGATTTCTTCTATGTTATAATTTTAAAATTTTTAATTTAACTTTTTCCCCTTTTCCATCTCTTCTAGTCTATATTAAACTATAGTCTATTTCTTTCTCCTCTATCCATCTTTCTAGTCTATATATTATATTTTTTATACCCCTTCTATCTTGTCCAAACTTTTTTATGTCTATATATATCTTGTTATACTCTTTCTTTCTCTCTGTCCCTTCCCCTTTTAGGTTAAAATTTTATTCATAGTCTATATCTTTTTCCTTGGGCCATCTTTCTAGTCTATATATACTATAGTTTTTCTCTTTTTCTCTTGTCCAAACTCTTCTATGTTATAAATCTTGTCTATACTTTCCCTCTTGTCCATCTTTTATGTTTTATATATATTAAAAGTCTATACTTTTCTTCTTTCTCTGTCCAAACTTTTAGGGTTTTAATATATATCTATAGGGGCTTAATCTTCCTTCTCTCTCTGTCCATCTCTTTAGTTTTTATATATATATCTTATATCTTCTTTCTTTTGGGGCCCTTGTTCTAGGGCATATATATCTATAGTCTATAAATCTTCTCCCCTTGGTTTCCCTCCTTTTTATGTTAATTAAACTATAGTCATTTCTCTTCTCCTTGTCCCTCTTCTATGGCAATAAATCTAAGGGGGGGTATCTTCTCCCCTTGTCCATCTCTTTATGGCAAAAACAAGGCTAACCCCCGGGGGAACCCAGGGGGGGGAAAACAAGGGGGGGAAACCCCCCGGGCAACCAGGGGGAAAACAAGGAAAAAAACACCCCGGGGGACCCAGGGCAAAAACAAGGGCCCCCCCGGGGGAACCGAAGGGGGGGGAAAACAAGGCCCTCTTTTCCTTCCCCCCTGTCCAAAATCTTTAGGGCTATATAAAATTTTTAGTCTATACGCTTCTTCTTGTCCATTCCCTTTTATGTTTTATATATATTTTTAAGTCTATAATTTTTTCTCTTTGTCCCCTCTTCTATGTCTATATATTAAAGTCAGACTCTTTTCTCCCCGGGCCAATCTTCTAGTCTTTAAAATATCTATAGTCTATACTCTTTCCCCCTTGTCCAAACCTTTATTTCTATTATATATAATAGGCGTTTTACTTTCCCCTCTTGTCCATTTTTGGGGAATATATCTATAGTTATACCTTTCCCCCTCTGGCCCTCTCTTCTATGCTATATATAATATATATATAGTCTAACTCTTCTCCTTGTCCATCTATTCTATGTTATATTAAAACTATAGTCTATACTTTTCCCCTCTGCCATCCCCTTCTATGTCTATAATTTTTCTAAGTCATACTCTTCCCCCTCTGTCCATTTTCTTCTATGTTATATATATTATAGGGCTAACTTTTCTCTTGTCCATTTTCATGTCTATATAAATTTTAGTTATTTTCTTCCCTCTTTTCATCTTCTTTTGTCTATATATAAAATAGTCTTTCTCTTCCCCCTCTGTCCTTTCTTTATGCCATATATATCTAAGTTAACTCTTCTCTCTCTGTCCTCTTTTTTTCCTTTTCTATATATTTTATATATATATATATAGTCTAACTCTTCCTTTGTACATCTCTTCTAGTCTACATAATTATAGTCTATATCTTCTCTCCTGTCCCTCCTTTTAGGGCAATTTTATCATAGTCTATTTCTTTCTTTTCTTCTCTGTCCATTTTTCATGTTATAATATTTTATATATCTATAGTTATACTCTTTCTCTTGTCCATTTCTTTATGTCTATATATATCTATAGTCTATACTTTTTCCTTTTTGTCCATCTTTTATGTCATATTATCTATAGTCTTAATTTTTCTCTCTGTCCAAACTCTTCTAGTCATATAATCTAAGTCTATACTCTTTTCTTCTCCTTGTCCATCTTTCTAGTCTATATATATATTAAAGCTATTTTCTCTCTTGTCCCTCTTTTATGTCTATTTTATTCTATAGTTTACCTTCCCTCGGGCCCTCTCTTTATGTTATATAAACTATAGTCTAACTCTTCTCTCGGGGGGGTCTTTCTATGTTATATAATCTTTTTTATATACTTTCTTCTTGTCCATTCTTTAGGGCTATTTAAATTTTTAGTCTATAATTTTCTCTGATCCATTTCTTTAGTTATAAATATTTTAGTTATACTCTTCTTCTTGCCAAACTCTTTTTTGGGCTTATAATAATAGTCTATACTCTTCTCTTTCTCTCTGTCCAAACTCTTTTATGTCTAAATATTCTATAGTTATACCTTTATTTCGCTTCGTCCATCCCTTTATGTCTATATATATTTTATGTCTATTTCTCTTTTTCTCTTTGTCCTCTCTTTATGTCTATATAATCTATAGTCATACTTTCTTCTCTGTCCATTCTTCTATGTCTATTAATCTATAGTCTTTCTCTTCTCTCTTGCCATCTCTTCTATGTCTATTTTATTATAGTTATAAATCTTTCTTTCTCTTGTCCCCCTCTCTTTTAGTCTTTTATATACCATAGTCATACTTTTCCCCCTCTGTCCCTCTTTCTATTTTCTTTTATATCATTTGTAAATCTTTCTCTTTTTCTCTGTCCATCTCTTTTTGTCTATTATATATATCTAATTTTGTTTTATACCCTTTTCTTCTTCTTGTTCCCCTCTTTATGTCTTATAAATATTATAGTCATACTTTTCTTCTCTTTGTCCCCTCCTCTTGTTATATATTCTATAGTCTATACTCTTTCTCTCTCGTCCAGCTCTTTTATGTCTATATATATCTATAGTCTATACTCTCTCTCTCTGTCCATCTCTTCTATGTCTATATATATATATCTATAGTCTATACTCTTCTCTTCTCTCTCTGTCCATCTCTTCTATGTCTATATATATCTATAGTCTATACTCTTCTCTCTCTGTCCATCTCTTCTATGTCTATATATATCTATAGTCTATACTCTTCTCTCTCTGTCCCACTCTTTTATGTCTATAGATATCTATAGTCTATACTTTCTCTCTCTGGTTCATCTCTTCTATGTCTATATATATCTATAGTCAATACTATTCTCTCTCTGTCCATCTCTTCTATGTCTATATATATCTATAGTCTATACTCTTCTCTCTCTGTCCATCTCTTCTATGTCTATATATATCTATAGTCTATACTCTTCTCTTCCCTCTCTGTCCATCTCTTCTATGTCTATATATATCTATAGTCTATACTCTTCTCTCTCTGTCCATCTCTTCTATGTCTAGATATATCTATAGTCTATACTCTCCCCTCTCTGTCCATCTCTTCTATGTCTATATATATCTATAGTTTATACTCTTCTCTTCCTTCTATGTCTATTTAAAATATAAAACCTACGAAACGGATCAGAATTCTGTTCAAAAAAATAAAATACAGTTTAATTCCTTGATGATGTGATGCCATTACTCTTGATAATGTTAATACAAAGGCTTACAGCAGGGTCGAGGTCAATTCCATTTGAATTCCAGTCAATTCTGGAAGTACACTGGAATTCCAATTCCAATTCTCTACAATGCTTTTCAATGAGGAACATTTGGAATTGAAATGGAATTAACCCCAACCCTGTCCTACAGTTTGTCAGGTTGTGACTTCCTGTCACGCCTACTCCTGCTTCCTCCCTCTGGCGCTCGACATCGCCGGTCGACTAACCACCGGCCTTGGCTTCATTATTACGCACACCTGGTCGACATTCCCTCCTTGATTAGTCCCCCTTTATTCAGCCCTCAGTTGTCTTCAGTCACTAGGTGGTATTGTTTTTCTCACGGTCAGTATTCTCCTCATGTTTGTTCATCTGCATCAGTTCTTCAGTAAAATCACCTTCTGCACCTGTTTCCTGACTCCTGACGTATTCGTAACACTTCCATATGACTGTTACCACAGAGATACTATTATATGTTCTGAATGTAATTCTATCACGGTTACCATAGAGATACTATTCTAGGTTCTGAATGTAATTCTATCACGGTTACCATAGAGATACTATTCTAGGTTCTGAATGTAATTCTATCACTGTTACCATAGAGATACTATTCTAGGTTCTGAATGTAATTCTATCACTGTTACCATAGAGATACTATTATATGTTCTGAATGTAATTCTATCACGGTTACCATAGAGATACTATTCTAGGTTCTGAATGTAATTCTATCACTGTTACCATAGAGATACTATTATATGTTCTGAATGTAATTCTATCACGGTTACCATAGAGATACTATTCTAGGTTCTGAATGTAATTCTATCACTGTTACCATAGAGATACTATTCTAGGTTCTGAATGTAATTCTATCACTGTTACCATAGAGATACTATTCTAGGTTCTGAATGTAATTCTATCACTGTTACCATAGAGATCCTATTCTAGGTTCTGAATGTAATTCTATCACTGTTACCATAGAGATACTATTCTAGGTTCTGAATGTAATTCTATCACTGTTACCATAGAGATACTATTATATGTTCTGAATGTAATTATATCACCTGCCAGCGAGCGAGCTAGCGAGCGACTTTGGCTGTCATATGTGTTCCCCTGAATCAACACCTACCCTAAGTGTTAATTACTACAGGCTCCAGACTAACATGTTCCCCTGAATCAACACCTACCCTAAGTGTTAATTACTAGAGGCTCCAGACTAACATGTTCCCCTGAATCAACACCTATCCTAAGTGTTAATTACTAGAGGCTCCAGACTAACATGTTCCACTGAATCAACACCTACCCTAAGTGATAATTACTACAGGCTCCAGACTAACACGTTCCCCCTGAATCAACACCTACCCTAAGTGTTCATTACTACAGGCTCCAGACTAACATGTTCCCCTGAATCAACACCTACCCTAAGTGTTAATTACTAGAGGCTCCAGACTAACATGTTCCACTGAATCAACACCTACCCTAAGTGTTAATTACTACAGGCTCCAGACTAACATGTTCCCCCTGAATCAACACCTACCCTAAGTGTTAATTACTACAGGCTCCAGACTAACATGTTCCACTGCTGCCACTTACCTTTTACAGTTGATGCCACCAGCCCTTCATTTGGTTGGACCCAAATCATGAGTCATCATCTTATAAAGTCATTCATACTTTACTAAGAAGTGTAATAAATAGACTACTGAAGTATTCAAGAAAATAGTTTCATCATCTGACATAAAGACAAGACACGTCCGATCAGGGCCTAACATAAAGGCAAGACACGTCCGATCAGGGCCTAACATAAAGACAAGACACGTCCGATCAGGGCCTAACATAAAGACAAGACACGTCCGATCAGGGCCTAACATAAAGACAAGACACGTCCGATCAGGGCCTAACATAAAGACAAGACACGTCCGATCAGGGCCTAACATAAAGACAAGACACGTCCGATCAGGGCCTAACATAAAGACAAGACACGTCCGATCAGGGCCTAACATAAAGACAAGACACGTCCGATCAGGGCCTAACATAAAGACAAGACACGTCCGATCAGGGCCTAACATAAAGACAAGACACGTCCGATCAGGGCCTAACATAAAGACAACACACGTCCGATCAGGGCCTAACATAAAGACAAGACACGTCCGATCAGGGCCTAACATAAAGACAAGACACGTCCGATCAGGGCCTAACATAAAGACAAGACACGTCCGATCAGGGCCTAACATAAAGACAAGATCCGTCCGATCAGGGCCTAACATAAAGGCAAGACACGTCCGATCAGGGCCTAACATAAAGACAAGACACGTCCGATCAGGGCCTAACATAAAGACACGTCCGATCAGGGCCTAACATAAAGACAAGGCACGTCCGATCAGGGCCTAACATAAAGACAAGACACTTCCGATCAGGGCCTAACATAAAGACAAGACACGTCCGATCAGGGCCTAACATAAAGACAAGACACGTCCGATCAGGGCCTAACATAAAGACAACACACGTCCGATCAGGGCCTAACATAAAGACAAGACACGTCCGATCAGGGCCTAACATAAAGACAAGACACGTCCGATCAGGGCCTAACATAAAGACAAGACACGTCCGATCAGGGCCTAACATAAGACAAGACATGTCCGATCAGGGCCTAACATAAAGACAAGACACGTCCGATCAGGGCCTAACATAAAGACAAGACACGTCCGATCAGGGCCTAACATAAAGACAAGACACGTCCGATCAGGGCCTAACATAAAGACAAGACACGTCCGATCAGGGCCTAACATAAAGACAAGACACGTCCGATCAGGGGCCTAACATAAAGACAAGACACGTCCAATCAGGGCCTAACATAAAGACAAGACACGTCCGATCAGGGCCTAACATAAAGACAAGACACGTCCGATCAGGGTCTAACATAAAGACAAGACACGTCCAAACAAGAATCCATGACTCAAGACTCAAGATATTTTGATGTGCAACCTGATCCAGGGATTGTCATGAATTTTGGGTTGACAATTAGACTACAGTTGTTATATTTTATTGTCAAAATAGGACTCCAGAATTTCCAGGGCCAGATCAGGGCCTAACATAAAGAGTATGCTATTCTGTTCTTCTGAAATAGACTACATATTCTTCATATCATGTTTCTTTAGACCGGTCATATTCAGTGAGTGTTGCGCATTCGTAAATTAATCAGTAGTTCTGCGCTCTAGCACACTCAGATGAGAGTGTTCTGAAACCGGAGTAGCTAGCAAGATATGCTAACTGTATAACAGTCGTTCAAGTTCTTGCTAGCTAACCAAATGACACCTGCATCTCTAGATGTGTACAGCCACCGAAAAACGATATGAGGGGAAAAAGGTCAGTCACTGACCCATTCCTCCTAGCTAGCTAGCTAATGTTAGGCTCCATGTTTTTAGCTTACTACATAAATAGATACGCTAGCCTATTAGCCATGTTATGACTGACTTGTGATCATTGCCCTCGATAGTTTGACAGCCTTATGTCATACCCTGGCTCTGGGACTCTATATGTTGAGCCAGGGTGTGGATATTCTATAGGTTGTATTTCTGTGTTGGCCAGAGTGATTCCCAATCAGAGGCAACGAGTGTCAGCTGTGGCTGGTTGTCTCTGATTGGGAGCCATATTTATAGAGGCTATTTGCCCACAAATGTTGTGGGATCTTGTTTCTAGTCTGTTGTGTTAGACCGTGAACTGTCACGTTATCGTTTTGTTGTTTTTTGATCGTGTCTCTAATAAAGAGTATGTTTGCCTGCAACGCTGCGCCTTGGTCCTCATCTCTGTTAGACGATCGTGACACCTTAGTTATATTAGTCGGTTTATTGAGTCGTTTTATTAAGTAATTGAAACTGAAACAGTGCATCCGAATGGAGGCAGCAAACAATGTCCCAGGCCAGCTGTGATTTACAACATGATAGCAGTATTTTTGGACTACAAGAAATGTATTAGTGAATTATATTAACCATTCATTGAACTACATCCATCTATTCTGCCAACAATGCCTTTGCGTATGTCATGGAATGTTGAGTCAACTATAACCTATTTTTCAAACTTCTCATAAAGTTGGTTTTGTAGCATAAATTGGAAATTCGATAATTTTGACTGATATTATGATTGTCAGTTTGTTTCCTATATGCAAAGTAGTTAAAACGCTGTCAGTTCCACTTTAAACTTTAGGTCAGCGGTTACTTTGTGTGCTAAAACATTAAATGTTTTTTGCAATGGGAAGTAATAGTTGTACATTTCGATTAGGAAATGCTTAATGGTTGTGTTTTCGTATTCTTCTGATTGGGAACTACTGGCTTATTATGTCAGAGATGATGGACTGCTTATCCTTTAACATCATGCTGTGTGACTGCTTATCCTTTAACATCATGCTGTGTGACTGCTTATCCTTTAACATCATGCTGTGTGACTGCTTATCCTTTAACATCATGCTGTGTGACTGCTTATCCTTTAACATCATGCTGTGTGACTGCTTATCCTTTAACATCATGCTGTGTGACTGCTTATCCTTTAACATCATGCTGTGTGACTGCTTATCCTTTAACATCATGCTGTGTGACTGTTTATCCTTTAACATCATGCTGTGTGACTGCTTATCCTTTAACATCATGCTGTGTGATTTTTGTATGAGTTTTCCTATAGATTTGTCAGAATTTCACTCTCAAAATCACACTTTTTTTTAAATAGAAAAAAATACAAAATATGTATGGTCTATGTCCAGAACAATGCTTAAACCACATCAATCTGATTGGTTGGGCCTGTCAGGGCCTGGCTCCCCATTGGGTGGGCCTGTCAGGGCCTGGTTCCCCATTGGGTGGGCCTGTCAGGGCCTGGTTCCCCAGTGGGTGGGACTGTGTCCACCCAGGCCCATCCATGTCTACTGATGCAGACAGGGCATGATGACAATTGCACATCACAAATAGCCTACTAACCAACACTTCGGACTACATTTTTTCAATACCTGGTTTGCATACCCATTGTTGCATTAGTTAGCATTTACTGGTAGATATCATAAGTTGAAACGTCTTTCCTACCCTACCAGCTACCAATGTCATTCTTCTGTGAGCTGCTCCAATGCCAAAACCAGTTGAGAGCTGCATATGATATTCTGCTGGAACTAGGCCGTGTGCGGCGCCCATGTGAATATATTTCACGTGCTTTGCGATTGTGTAGACTACTTTATGCATGATTTCTCTATTGTAGTACATAATTGATACGTCGTATACCTCCACTACACTACTTTGATACGCATCAGTAGGGGTTAAAGGTGAGTATACGCAATGCCCACTGAAAAACAAATGGGTATAAGGTTTATAACTACGTATACCCTCCTCTACACCACTGGACCTTGGGTGTTTTACAAGAAGTGCACTCTCTCATATCAGTGCGCTGGTATAACGGTTGCTGTCCTTTCAGAATCACGACCCTATCACACACTGAAGGCCTATAGGTTCGCCACTAAAAGCTGTTAAAGATATTAATGTTTTAAGAAAGGATTGTATTTATTTGGCGAAGTGGTTTTATGCGCTGACAGAATGGAAGCTGATAATTATGAGTGTTTTTACTCCCCTGGTCTTGTCTGTTCTCGGGAAGAAATTATGAGTCTTCACTGTCCGACGCCGAGACAAGACCGAGACATTCAAAATGTGGTCTCGATATCGGACTCGACACAGAGACCAGTCTCGAGTACTACAACACTGGCTTGCACTAAACCAGAAAAGGCAGTTATCAGGAGATTTGACAAAGAATGTTATTGAATTGGGAATAGAAAAGTAGTTAAGTAGTTCACTTAATAGAGAGTTTGCACTTATACAAAATGCACTTATCAGGAGTCCGAGTGGCGCAGTGGTCTAAGGCACTGCATCGCAGTGCTAGCTGTGCCACTAGAGATCCTGGTTCGAGTCCAGGCTCTGTCGCTGCCGGCCGCGACTGGGAGACACATGGGCGGTGCACAATTGGTCCAAGGTAGGGGAGGGTTTGTAGGTATTCACTGGATAAGAGCGTCTGCTAAATGACTAAAATGTAATGTAAAATGAGTCGAACTGTAAATCATCACCTCCCAAAATATTCAAACAGTATCATGAATGAGTAGAATTAGGTGAAAGTGGATGAGAAATACTATTGGACAGATGGAAACAAATGTATCAGACAGCGAGACACGACCGAGACTCAGTATGGGGTCTCGAGACCGGACTTGTGTATTACAACCCTGCTTCATCCTAATGTAAGCTAAATGCATTGGATACAGAAACAAACACTGGCATATTGTGGTCCTTTGTAGCTCAATTGGTAGAGCATGGTGCTTGTAATGCCAGGGTAGTGGGTTCGATCCCCGGGACCACCCATACGTAAAAAATGTATGCACACGTGACTGTAAGTCGCTTTGGATAAAAGCGTCTGCTAAATGGCATTTATATATTGTAAAGGAGAACATGTCCAATTTAATTATGTGCACGCACATCAAACAGGAATATACATTAAATGAATACATGAATAATGTCTTTCTCCTTGCAGGAGATTAGAACCATGGGGAGACATCAGCACATAATATGAACACTTATTGGTTTCCTGTATCTGTGCATGAATCATTAGAACACAGTCCATTGAACAAAATAAGTCATCCCCAAATGAGGGACATCAAGAAGACAAACCTCCAACACTCAAAAGCTTGTTCGGTACATGAAGGCTCATGACAGTCGTGTTGTTTTGTTCCAGACCCTTACTGAATGTGAGGACAGACGCCGGGAGATGAGAGGCAGGTACAGGGAGTGAATATTTAATATATACAGACATGAAACAAAACACGGACAGCGTCTGGACAGTCACGTCTGTTTGTTCCAGACCCTTACTCAACACCTCATTAAAGACAAGGCAGAGGACAAAGTCTACTTCTGGGGAAACCCTGACAATAGAGGTACTGCTCCTCCTCTCCATGCCAGACGCAGGATGGAGGCTGCTTACTTCTATCCAATCCCGTCTGACCAACGCTCTACAACCAGCGGCTCATCCGCTTCCAGTGCCAGTTTTGAATCCAACGATAGACTGGGCCGACAGGGTAAGAAGAAACGACTACCGGAGGCAGAGGAGACCGTTCACACGGTCCCAGAACCCACGGGACTGAGTGTCTTTCATTTATCAAGCAAGATATTGAGCCCTGTCCATGTCTCCTTGCTTAATAAAGGGTTCTCTTTTGTGCCTACAACTCAGATTTCGATGTTAAGGGAGACATGTTAGTTGAAACATCAGTTTAAGGGAATACTTTAGCTCCCCAAATCGTGATATTTCAACTGAACATTTAGCTTGCTCACCTGCACATACTCCGACTCCTTTTAGAAGTAATAGTTATTTTGTACCTCCAGCCAATCGCAATCACTCTATTGAGACATATTGCAGACTCGTTGAAAAATATGGTGATCATCGACCACAAGTTCTCAATGGGATTAAGGTCTGGGGAGTTTCCTGGCCATGGACCCAAAATGTCGATGTTTTGTTCCCCGAGCCACTTAGTTATCACTTTTGCCTTATGGCAAGGTGCTCCATCATGCTGGAAAAGGCATTGGTCGTCACCAAACTGTTCTTGGATGGTTGGGAGAAGTTGCTCTCGGAGGATGTGTTGGTACCATTCTTTATTCATGGCTGTGTTCTTAGGCAAAATTGTGAGTGAGCCTACTCCCTTGGCTTAGAAGCAATCCCACACATGAATGGTTTCAGGATGCTTTACTGTTGGCATGACACAGGACTGATGGTAGCGCTCACCTTGTCTTCTCCGGACGCCCCAAACAATCGGAAAGGGGATTCATCAGAAAGAATTACTTTACCCGAGTCCTCAGCAGTCCAATCCCTGTACCTTTTGCAGAATGTCAGTCTGTCCCTGATGTTTTTCCTGTTGAGAAGTGGCTTCCTCGCTGCCCTTCTTGACACCAGGCCATCCTCCAAAACTCTTCGCCTCACTGTGCGTGCAGATGCACTCACACCTGCCTGTTGCCATTCCTCAGCAAGCTCTGCACTGGTGGTGCCCCGATCACGCAGCTGAATCAACTTTAGGAGACGGTCCTGGCGCTTGCTGGACTTTCTTGGGCACCCTAACGCCTTCTTCACAACAATTGAACCTCTCTCCTTGATGCTCTTGATGATCCGATAAATGGTTGATTTAGGTGCAATCTTACTAGCAGCAATATCCTTGCCTGTGAAGCCCTTTTCGTGCAAAGCAATGATGACGCCACATGCTTCCTTGCAGGTAACCATGGTTTCAAGCACCACCCTCCTTTTAAAGCTTCCAGTTTGTTATTCTGACTCAATCAGCATGACAGAGTGATCTCCAGCCTTGTCCTCATCAACACTCTCACCTGTGTTAACGAGAGAATCACTGACATGATGGCAGCTGGTCCTTTTGTGGCAGGGCTGAAATACAGTGGAAATGTTTTTTTGGGATGAAGTTCATTTTCATGGCAAAGAGGGACTTTGCAATTCATTGCAATTCATCTGATCACTCTTCATGACATTCTGGAGTATATGCAAATTGCCATCATCAAAACTGAGGCAGCAGACTTTGTGAAAATTTGTATTTGTGTCGTTCTCAAAACTTTTGACCACGACTGTATTAGTGGGATAGCCTCCCCGGCGAAGGATACATCGACACGGCCTTCAAAATCAACCAAATGAAGGCACCTTAGAAGGCATGAAACATGACCATTAGAGGTGCACTTACCCAACATGACCATTAGAGGTGCACTTACCCAACATGACCACTAGAGGTGCACTTACACAATATGACCACTAGAGGGAAGCAAACATCAACAGAAGTGTCTGCTTTCTCCACCACACAGTGATCACAGTAAACAACGTTTCAGGTCTTTTGATATGGAGTCTCTCCCTACTGAAGTGCAGTTGGAGTATATTAACTACAGAGTCAGAGCATTTATCCCAAGACCAATGCACTGTGATCACTGTAAATCTTTTGGTCATGTAGCAAGTGTTTGCAGAAGGGAGAATCCGAGATGTCCAAGTTGTGGAAAGGATCATATTATGTGTTATAAAAGTGATGAATATGTGACATGTTGCAATTGCACTGGGAACCAAGAAGCCACGTCTTCCGAATGCCCCACAAGGGTGAAAGAGAATGAGGTGGCCTAAGTCAGGGTTGTACAGAGCATTTCAGATGCAGCAGCTGTTAAACGGGTTCAGGGTTTGAATGTTGCACCAGAAGAGTCCATGGTAGTGGATAGACCTACAATGCAGGATGCAGGGGTTGCCATTCACCAGCAGGATCCTGACATTTTAAACATTAGAAGGTTTGACTTTGTAGCATTCATAGCTATGGTAATTGATGGCACTGCCAAGGTGGAGAGAAGGTTCTGGAAGATAGAAATCATAGTGATTGCGGCGGAGCGATTCCCGGGGCTGAAAGATTTCACAGCAAAGGAGTTACATGGAATATTGGCACAAGCCGTACCACCTTCTCAGGTCCTAGAGTCTGGAAAGGGAGATATGGAGAACTAAAAGAGGGAAGAAGTGGGAGTTTTGTTTGTTTTGACAATGTACTATTTATAAGCGTGGATTAAGTTAGTATCACTATTAGGTATGGATTTTGGTTTTTTCATTCTATATATATTATAAACCGTCCAGTTGGTGGCGGCAACATATCTTTTTGGGTGTAGTCCGCCATAAAACCCACAGAAGAAGAAGACGCTGACACTTTCCCCGCATCAATGTTTCCATCACACGGAGAGAGTTACAGAGTAAGTATATTTTACAATCTTGAATGAAATCTATTGTAATGTTTTGCTACATCTGTGAAGTTGTAAGAATGGAAAAGCGATTTGAAAACATTAATATACACTTCTATCTCTGGTGTCATCTACGTCTGATACACGGAGTATTGGTTTCAGCATCATCGGTAGCTGCCGGTAGAATCAGCCACCACTTGTCTGCATTTTCAATAATACTTTTACAATCGTAGCTATTTTAATGCATACTATCGCTTCAATTCGTGCTTTGTTGTATGGTATAAGACGTCTGTGAAGTTTGTGAAATCGTGTGTACGTGATGCAGGCTTCAGTACAGTAACGTTAGCATGCTTTTATTCAACATGTATGTAGCAGTATCAGTCATGTAGTAGCTAATACATGTGTTATGTTTCTAGTGTAATGGTGTGATAATCGCGATATTTGCCTTGCAATTCAATCTACACATGCATATGGGTCTGCAGTGTTAGGTAGGCTATTCAATTCCCTTGACATTCTGCAAGCATGAATACTTTACAATAATGGAAGATATGCATTGTGTTAATCTTACTATTTGCCCATGTAGATCTGACATGCATTGAATGCTTGACATGCATGCTTTCCATAAATGCAGTGTGTACTTTGCACAGATGAAAACCCTTCCATTATGACACTCCCTTCCTGTATCTGTCATAAAGGCCTATGCATTCTTTGTCCTATAGCTACATAACTAAATCTAGTAGCTGTCACTTACCATTCATGCTGCTGCTTGGCTGTAGATTTACTCTCACGGTGCTGCGAATGCTTAGTAATGTAGCTGTCACTTATAGTTGAAGTCGGAAGTTTACACACACTTAGGTTGGAGTCATTAAAACTCGTTTTTCCAACCACTCCACAAATTTCTTGTTGACAAACTATAGTATTGGCAAGTCGGTTAGGACATCTACTTTGTGCATGACACAAGTAATTTTTCCAACAATGGTTTACAGACAGATTATTTAACTTATAATTCACTGTATCACAATTCCAGTGGGTCAGAAGTTTACATACACTAAGTTGACTGTGCCTTTAAACAGCTTGGAAAATTCCAGGAATGATGTCATGGCTTTAAAAGTTTCTGATAGGCTAATTGACATCATTTGAGTCAATTGGAGGTGTACCTGTGGATGTATTTCAAGGCCTACCTTCAAACTCAGTGCCTCTTTGCTTGACATCATCGGAAAATCAAAAGAAATCAGCCAAGACCTCAGAAAAAGATTGTGGACCTCCACAAGTCTGGTTCATCCTGGGCACACTTTTCCCAAAAACCCCCCCTTAAGGTAACCCCTGTTTATCCGTTTCAAACAATAGTACGGGAAGTAAAAAACCCTGGGGCCACTTTCCTTTATAAAAACCCCAGGGGGAGACCGTTCTGTCTCATTCCTGAGCGTATCGACGACGTCCCTCTGAGCGGTATGACGTCGTGTCCATGGTGTTATACTTGCATACTATTGTTGTACAGATGAAACGTGGTACCTTTCAGGCGTTTGGAAACTGCTCCCAAGGATGAACCAGACTTGTGGAGGTCCACAATATTTTTCTGAGGTCTTGGCTGATTTCTTTTGATTTTCCGATGATGTCAAGCAAAGAGGCACTGAGTTTGAAGGTAGGCCTTGAAATACATCCACAGGTACACCTCCAATTGACTCAAATGATGTCAATTAGCCTTTCAGAAACTTTTAAAGCCATGACATCATTTCTGGAATTTTCCAAGCTGTTTAAAGGCACAGTCAACTTAGTGTATGTAAACTTTTGGACCCACTGGAATTGTGATACAGTGAATTATAAGTGAAATAATCTGTCTGTAAACCAATTGTTGGAAAAATTACTTGTGTCATGCACAAAGTAGATGTCCTAACCGACTTGCCAAAACTATAGTTTGTCAACAAGAAATTTGTGGAGTGGTTGAAAAACGAGTTTTAATGACTCCAACCTAAGTGTATGTAAACTTCCGACTTCAACTATAAGTGACAGCTACATTACTAAGCATTCTCAGCACCGTGAGAGTAAATCTACAGCCAAGCAGCAGCATGAATGGTAAGTGACAGCTACTAGATTTAGTTATGTAGCTATAGGACAAAGAATGCATAGGCCTTTATGACAGATACAGGAAGGAGTGTCATCATGGAAGGGTTTCATCTCTGCAAAGTACACACTGCATTTATGGAAAAGCATGCATGTCAAGCATTCAATACATGTCAGATCTACATGGGCAAATAGTAAGATTAACACAATGCATATCTTCCATTCTTGTAAAGTATTCATGCTTGCAGAATGTCAAGGGAATTGAATAGCCTACCTAACATTGCAGACCCATATGCATGTGTAGATTGAATTGCAAGGCAAATATCGCGATTATCACACCATTACACTAGAAACATAAACACATGTATTAGCTACTACATGACTGATACTGCTACATACATGTTTGAATAAAAGCATGCTAACGTTACTGTACTGAAGCCTGCATCACGTACACACGATTTCACAAACTTCACAGACGTCTTATACCATACAACAAAGCACGAATTGAAGCGATAGTATGCATTTAAAATAGCTACGATTGTTAAAAGTATTATTGAAAATGCAGACAAGTGGTGGCTGATTCTACCGGCAGCTACCGATGATGCTGAACCAATACTCCGTGTATCAGACGTAGATGACACCAGAGATAGAAGTGTATAATAATGTTTTCAATCGCTTTTCCATTCTTACAACTTCACAGATGTAGCAAAAACATTACAATAGATTTCATTCAATTGTAAAATATACTTACTCTGTAACTCTCTCCGTGTGATGGAAACATTGATCGATGCGGGGAAAGTGTCAGCGTCTTCTTCTTCTTCTTCTTCTGTGGGTTTTATGGCGGACTACACCCAAAAAGGTATGTTGCCGCCACCAACTGGACGGTTTAAATATATAGAATGAAAAAGCCAGAATCCATACCTAATAGTGATACTAACTTAATCCACGCTTATAAATAGTACATTGTCAAAACAAACAAAACTCCCACTCTTCCTCTTTTAGTTCTCCATATCTCCCTTTCCAGACTCTAGGACCTGAGAAGGTGGTACGGCTTGTGCCAATATTCCATGTAACTCCTTTGCTGTGAAATCTTTCAGCCCCGGGAATCGCTCCGCCGCAATCACTATATTTCTATCTTCCAGAACCTTCTCTCCACCTTGGCAGTGCCATCAATTACCATAGCTATGAATGCCACAAAGTCAACCTTCTAATGTTTACAATGTCAGGATCCTGCTGGTGATGGCAACCCCTGTCCTGCATTGGAGGTCTATCCACCACCATGGACTCTTCTGGTGCAACATTCAACCCTGAACCCTTTAAAAAAGCTGCTGCATCTGAAATGCTCTGGACAACCCTGACTTAGGCCACCTCATTCTCTTTCACCCTTGTGGGCATTTCAGGAAGACGTGGCTTCATGGTTCCCAGCTGCAATTTGCAACATGTCACATATTCATCACTTTTATAACACATAATATGATCCTTTCCACAACTTGGACATCTCGATTCTCCCTTCTGCAACACTTGTACATGACCAAAAATTTACAGTGATCACACTGCATTGGTCTGGATAAATGCTCTGACTCTGTAGTTAATATACTCCAACTGCACTTCATAGGAGAGACTCCATATCCAAAGACCTGAAACGTTGTTTACTGTGATCACTTGTGGTGGAGAAAGCAGACACTTTTGTTGATGTTTGCTACCCTCTAGTGGTCATGTTGGGTAAGTGCACCTCTAGTGGTCATGTTGGGTAAAGTGCACCTCTAATGGTCAGTTGGGGCACCTCTAATGTCATGTTCATGCCTTCTAAGGTGCCTTCATTTGGTTGATTTTGAAGGCCGCGTCGATGTATCCTTCGCCGGGGAGGCTATCCCACTAATACAGTCGTGTCAAAAGTTTTGAGAATGACACAAATACTAATTTTCACAAAGTCTGCTGCCTCAGTTTTGATGATGGCAATTTGCATATACTCCAGAATGTCATGAAGAGTGATCAGATGAATTGCAATGAATTGCAAAGTCCCTCTTTTCCATGAAATGAACTTAATCCCCAAAAAAACATTTCTGACACTGTATTTCAGAAAAAGGACCC